>CACRXK020017921.1:0-10300 GCA_902702795.2 Paramuricea clavata
CAGATATAAAATGCGAGGCGCAGTCGAGCGTTTTATATCTGATAAAACACGACAACGAGTGTTTTGAATAGCTTAAAATATGACTACAAAAGAATACTAATTAGGATGAACCCATTATATAATAATGCTAATTAGAATGAACAATTATACAATGCCACATGTGTTTTATCAGATATAAAGTCACTCCACGTGACATATTATGGCTGACATGATTTGCCACAAGGTTTATGAATTATTAATGAGTATTTTAAATAGTACATATATAACTACAGACGGTACTGTTTCGGCCTTTTGGATACCTAGTGTACTTCACTAGGCTAGTGAGAGGTATTCTGTACTTTAGCACTCATGAATGTATCATAAATGTATCTTTGATAATAAGATCTAAGTTTGATTTCATATACAACATTTAATGGCGTGTGATTGTCTAATTTGACTGAGCTTCACAAAGAAACACATTGGAGAAGATAGCCAGAAGGCTGCCTCAACAACATAATTTAGGTAATTCTCATTGGAATAATGCGTTGTAATTCCATATACATATAAACCCCAAATAACAAAGCCTCATTAGTACTGGTGAGAGATGGTGCCCTAACAGCACATGCCCTTGGTGTTTGTGTACATGTATATATAAAAAAAACATGCAGGAAACTAACAAATAAATAAGGAATAGACTAGAATGGACGACAAACTCAAAGTGCAAAATTGGGCATGCTTGTGCGAGATTATGCGACATTAGGTGAAATTAGGCGACATTAAGCGAATAGACTGTTAGGCAAAGTTCAAAATTCGGGTGCACATGGGCGAAATTGGGCGAAATTAGGCGACATTAGGCGAAATTAGGCGATATTAGGCGACCTTGGCCCCCAAAGTAGGCCTCAAAGCAGTCTTTCATATTCCCGTATATGAAGGTTTTTCATAGTTGGGAGAATTATTTTACGATGTCGAGTATTTATATGTACGCGGCCGATTTTACGAGACGATTTAACGGCCTTTAATAAACTTGAATTGTCTCTGAATGAGGATTATTGTGGGACAGCTAAGATATCAGGCGAGCAGCTTTTATATTGTTGTTCTGTTCAACAACGAGAAGGCACTAAGTTGGGACTTCTCTGCTACGTGCTTCACAATAAATCACAATGGTCGTAATTTGGGTGGTAAAGCCAAACGGAAAGTGTGCACTGCTATAATGTATGAAAATATCCAAAATTATGAAACAGAAATTAATATATTGCAATGTATCTTGTATGATAAATGCGAAGTTGAAATATAACACGCTTTAATATATTTTTACACGCAATCGACTCCGACGACTTGCAACTTACAATGCGCTTTCGGGCCTTATAGCTTTCCTGCTGTATTTATAATTTATAAATGCATTGTCCATTATAAAATGGGCCAGAATAGAGCATTGGCATTGGAGGGTTAAAACAATATAATTTGGATGATTTGCATTGCATGAAAGATTTGCGATGAATATCGTTATAATATACAAGTGATATTTATAGCATATTGTAATTCATTGAATAAAAAATGCATTTTACAAAGTATAATTGAAATATTACTCTTTATTTTGCTTGAGAATTTTGATTCACAAACAGCGAGTTATATTGGATCGGCCATTGGTATCACTCACTTCAATTTGCGAAGGATTTCATGAGCCAAACTCAAAGGCTACTGAAAGTTGAAACTACATGATGTGTTTTGTAATATGACCCTCCGTTAGCAAATCTAATTCTGAGGACTGGGAGAAGGCACGTTTGTGAGATCATAAAAAAAGCATGTGCTTGATGTACTTTATAATCTTTGGAATTCTGCAAAATCTCACCGCCAAAACGCTTGAAATCGCATTTCAGAGACTCTAGATTTCAAAATTTTCCGGGGGGCATGCCCCCAGACCCCCCTAGCATGTCTCACGCCTTCGGAGTTCGACTTATGTTTGAAAAATCCTAGATCCGCACCTGTCAGGCTCTACTGTAACCAAGAGTTCATGTATATAATACTAGTGTTATCCTGGGCAGTTTATTTAATACACTACCAATGACACCACCATGGTATATATACAGCAACTTGTGGTTACCTCTTGGCAAAATGGCTCTTTAGGTCAGAGGGCTGCGGTAGAATTGTAGGGCTGCAGGTTCAATTCATGCTGACAGACTTGTAATTGTATTCCGCATGTATTCATGATATCATTCTAATCAAAATTTCATTTTAGAACTTCATTCAAAAATATAATAGGGCGTAAGAGTATATCATTATATTATGCTACAGCAAATTGTATTACTTGTAGGGATAATAAATTATTTTGACTTGAAAAATCTCTTTATTGATTTATAAAGTTAGTTAAAGAATTTTATTTACTCCGATATATAGAAGTCATTTTGTCTCCAAAGGAGTCGAATTGACTCCAAAAGTGGAGTAAATAAAAAAGGTACAGAACGACTCCTTTTTTGGAGTAAATTTTACTCCTTTTTTTACTCCATGTTATGTAGTAATTTTTACTCCTTAAGTAGAGTTGTTATTACTCTTCAAGGAGTAAAAACAACTCCACTTAAGGAGTTAAAATTACTCCAAAACATGGAGTAAAAAAGGAGTAAAATTTACTCCAAAAAAGGAGTCGTTCTGTACCTTTTTTATTTACTCCACTTTTGGAGTCAATTTGACTCCTGGAAATTAACAGTGTGACTACCAAAATTAACAATATAATTTAGAGAAAATAAATAATGTATTCCGGCGCTTGTTTAGTATAAACAATACCCAAAGGCGAACACGCAGCTATTCCTCTAGACATTTAATATAGTGCTCACAAGTTCATGGTGTTGTCCAGCAGATAAAATATTCTAATTTGCATAAAACGATATTCGCAAATGTAAAACCTTCATATGAATAAACAGTCAATTACGCATCATGTCCACCCAGTAAATGCATTAATAAATTAATTGATTTATTTTGACTGGCGTTGGTAGGGCGAGACTTGACAGCGGTTGGGGCGCCATTACTGGAGAATCGATGAGGATATATGGAGAATGTCTAGAATGTCTTACACGGAGAATGTCTAGGTTGCCAAGAGATTGGAAGCCCGTTGTTAAAAAATAACTAGAAGTAGGCATCTGAGATTGCGTGCGCGCAATTAAATTTTGGCACAGTGCGCGAATAAGAGGAAAGTCGCGTATTCAGGCTTCCTAATGACTTTTAACCCCCCTGGCATCGCAGTATGTGGTTTGGCCGCAAAGAGCGCAATTGTGTATAAAAATTTTAATTTGGCGCCACCGCGTACTGCCAAGTCACAAACCACAAATCTATATTAGAGCGGGTGGTGCGGACGAAAATAGTTGAAGGATAGGAAGTACCAAGTTGGCCATAACATTTCACTGTCAGTGTACTGGCAACCATGAAGGGTGGACGATTGACGTTTTCTTCAGCGGCCATTTGTACTTGAGATGCTTGGGCTAGTAGCATGGATGTTCTGAAAGGGAAGACTAAAGAACGCAGACAAGCAAAAATTTGAGTTGCACCATGTACTTTAGCTATGCTTGACCGATTGATATCGACATACCGGCTAAACGGGCTATAAACCTAACAAAAACATACTGTACAATAATAAAATAACATGTAAGACAAAAAGCAGTGAAATAATCTAATTGATATTCTATAACAATACTGCAAAACGTTAGAAGTATTGACATATATGTAAACGTCACAACGAAATGAAGTTGGTATACATCACACAACGCCGCGGAATAATCATGGCATACATCGGAGGTAGCCGCACATTCAATATTCCATTTATACAATGCTGCAAAATATATAAATATTCGGGCAATCTGAAAAAAAAGCTGCACCGTCCCACAATATATTGATTTCAACTGTGGGCATCTGAAAACGATAATCGCTCTATCCCACGTTGACATGCACTGTAAAAACTGATAGGTTAAAATAACCAAAAAAAATAGGTTATTTCAGTTGGTCTAGGACAACCGGTTTAAAATAGGTTATTTAAATAGGTAGAAATAACTAAAACTAAATAGGTTAAAACAAACCATTTCTAGTGGGTTATTTTAACCTGTAATATAGTTAATTGTACCTATTTAAAATATGTTATTATAACATTTATTTTTAGGTTAAAACAACCTAAATTTAAACAGTTAAATCTACTCAGAGATATAGGTTGTTTTTGCCAAATAAATATAGGTTGTTTTTACCTATAAATATTTGGTCATTTTAACCAATAATATTTGGTCAATTTAACCTATAAGTTTTGGTTAATACAAATATAACCTATTCTTTATGGTTGAAATAACCCATAAATAATGGTAAAGGCCATGAGTCTAAACCAGCCCTTTAAAATAGGTTACATGCGGTTGATCTAACCTAAAAAAATAGGTTAAAATCAAATAGGTTAAAATCAAATAGGTTAAAATCAATATTTGACTCAAAGTCAAATTAGTAAATATTAAAACAATTTCAGTACTTTGATAAAAATCATGTATTTTTCTTAAGGAATGCATATAAGTCTTATATATAATATATAATTAAAATAATCTACGAGATAATTGAATTCCAGTGTGCGACAATTGCAAAACAGTAAAGTGAAAGTGGAGCAGAGTTTGATGGCATGCGATCATCATATTATATTGTGAAAGTAAAAAGCTCTTCATATATAGAAGAAACAATAGTTATCTCACACAATTGTAAGCTTGTAAGCTATATAAATAATTGTAAGCTTGTAAGCTATATATAGTTTAGAGTTATACTATATAGAAACATTTACAGAAATAGCCCATGATTGTGAGGGTCATAACTCTCCTCGGGACAATATATCCTGCATGTACAATACATGCATTAAATTAGTGATACAATATTATCATAAATTTCATTAGCATAAATTGTTCCATTTAATGTGTTCATAAAATCCTTTAGCTTAGGAAGTTCTCCACGTCAATTGGTAAAGTACCGGTATGGCAATTATTGCCCAAAAGAACATGTTCTAAATTACTAAAACATATCAATGTTCTTACTATGACCTGTTGGCCCCTTTTGGGTACTGCATGTTAAAACGTAGTACTCTGCAAGCAAAAGTGCCACTGCGTTGGTAATATTGCACGGATCGTATCTGAATTTTTTGCAACCATTTCCTCTGCAATCAATGAAATAGAACTTATCTCTTCCAGAGGTCCAGTGGCCAATAGACGAGGGGTTGAGCATCCTGATATTTTGGGAGCAATTTCAGAATTATCCTGCAACAAGGAAATATATAACTGAGTGAAATAAGCATTTCATGCACAACTTACACTTTTGTCTAAATATTGTACTTCTTCTCCTGTAGTTACACTACAAAAATATACATCACTTCATAATTTCTATCTAGATTATTTTTTGTGTGTGTTGGCGTTATGTACTCAGTGATTATGATGTTTGTGATGTTACTCTGAGTGTGAATCCACACCGGGCAAGCTGAAAAGTTAGGTTGGCCACGGTGGGAATCGAACCCGAGACCTTTAGGGATACTAGTCCAAAGCTCTGCCAACTGAGCTATGTGCCAAGTCGGTTCAAGTTGATGATATTTCGGAACTGAGTCTAGTTCCTTCTATATCAGTGTATTCTATATGTCTGATTATTTTTTCTCATACTGAGTACATCACCTGAGTACATAACATCAAGTACATAACACCAATACACATAAAAAATAATCATATAGAATACACTGATATAGAAGGAACTAGACTCAGTTCCGAAATATCATCAACTCGAACCGACTTGACCATGTAGCTTATTTGGCAGAGCATTGGACTAGTATCTCAAAGATCGCAGGTTCGATTCCCACCGTGGCCAAGCTAACTTTTCAGCTTGCCCGGAGTGGATTCACACTCAGAGTAACATCACAAACATTCTATCTAGATGTTATAAAATATACAAAATTCACTTACAAGAACAACTTTAATTAAAGGAATGCTCTCCTGAGGTATGCTCCTTCTCCTCAAGGACATATGTCAAAGCTGCCATGATACAACGGTTTTGTAACTCTACAAAAAGATCAAACATAGAATAAATTTCTATACAGATTAAAATACACATATATAGTTAAGTTCTAATTCTATAATACACATATAGATTAAGGTTTTATATAGATTAAGTATCTTAATATAGGTTAATGGTTTAATCCATGTACGGATACTAAACAATTCTTTCTTCAAAAACTGTAATCACTGTAATCAATCTGGTATTAGTCTATTAGACATAGTGAAATAATCTTGCGTTAGACAGAGTAGCATAATCATTAAAATAGGGTGCATCAGGGCACGATGCAACTCGATGGGTTAACTAGACACATGGGCGGATAGGACAGTTATACCCATTAACGAGTAAAATAGTCTGGTGTTAGACAAAGTAAAATAATAAAGTAGGGCACAATGCAACTCAATGGGTTAACACAGTCGAATAAGAACACAGTCACATCACTATATTGTAATGGCAGAGAAATATTAACACACACTATTATAAAGTTGTGCACAATGACTTACAATGTGAAGTAACTGAAGCCCATAAATTAAACCAGTTCTTGCTGTACGGTATCTCTCAGGGTCTGTGTACACAATGCCAGGTTTTCCCTTGAACATGCCTTGCTGTGCCAATTTGTAATTTTCTGTGGTGAGTAATTGGCTACAAAATAAAAATAGGGATTATTCTACAGTCCAAGTTAATTTGTAGACAATCCTACTATTACACAAAAACCTTAAATAGCCTGACTCATTATATTTAAGTTATACAGTTTATACACTAGTCTTTTTTTTAAATTTTCTTCTCAGTCACAACGAGGGCTACCTTTGAGAAATACCTGGTATAAAACAATTGGTCACAATTGGGCACCTTGTCATTTCTAGGGCTGCACGAGCCACAAGATAGAACCTTTTGCTATTCGGCTAGATGTCAGTATGTCAGATATGTTGGACGATATCAGGCCAAATAACTGATACTGTTGATATAAGATTTATACTTTCATTTAAGATAAATAATTATTTTAATTGGTTATAAAATGAGGGTGTTTATAATACTTTGATTTGAAAAGATACTTGAAATCATAGGAAAGAACTTCACTCTAAACATCGTATTGCCAAAGCCTTGCTCACAAAGTTGAAAGGACAAATCCGGTATCTGCCAATATACTGGAAAGTAAGATTATCTCAATGCCTGGTCCGGACATGATACATATTTCATTTCAAACCTTTGTCCAAGCACAGGTACATTTTGGAAGAATGCCATGTTATCAGTGCCATGAAACATTTTCAGAGGAAAAATATGTAAATATCTCTTATATATAGCAATAGCAATAAAGACAGGTGCTCTGAGCTGAGCTCTACATGGTATCCCGAAAAAACCCCCAAAAGTATTGAAATAATGTACCATATTGTTAGAATTTGAACGCCTACACGACTAAAAACGCACAGGTTGTTCCAAGTTGATATCGACAGGCATGAACAATGTTGTGCGGCCAACTATGAACAAGTTGTCAACCATGTTGTTCCAAGTTGTTACAGTTGAACAATGCTGTAACAACATGTTGACAATACTGTTCATAGTGGGCCGCACAACCTTGTTCACGCCTGCTGATATCAACCTGGAACAAGTTGTTGATTTTCTCAATTTTTATGTGTGTAGTACTAAGCTGAATGCAAAAATATTGACAGTGTGCACAATGCATGTACAGTATATTATGAATATTGACTAATTAAGAAATTAAAATATCTTTGTAAAGTGCACAATTTTCTGCTCTTGGGAATTTAACAGCTCTTACGGGCCAAGTCACAATATTCATGTTGCCACAAATAACATTGAATCAATGTTATCACTTCATCCATGGCACCCACCCACTCCAGATAATGTTGATTGATATTCAGTCGTATTTTGACTTCCGATTTGACGTTATTGGTGGCAACATGAATATGGACATGGCCCCTATGGGGCTGATTACATGGAGAGTTTACCAGGGCTAAGTTTCAGCCCGGCCCAAGGATAAAATCCTATTAAAACATAGCAAGTGGTTATTACATGATTATTCAGCCACGTTTGAGCTGCCCAGGCAGAAATTTCAGCCCGGCAGCATGTAATCACAAATAATTCCAGCCCGGGCTAAAAAACCAACTGTTTAAATGGCTTTATTTTGAGTGTTTGTTTCATCTTTAAATATACTATGCATGTAACCACAGTCTCACAAAAGTCAAATAGTCGACTAATCAGCATCTTAATGCTTCAAAGAAGTGTAACAGGCTTATTCTCATAATAGATTATTATTCTCCTATTTCACTACACTCTACTGTAAACCTCCGACTATAAGCCCTGAGCTTATATACTTTCAAAATCAATTTTTGATGGGCTTATACAAGGGGGGGCTTATATACGGGGGTGCTTATACATGGACGATATTTTGTGTTAGTAATAAACAAGTCAGACATAAAACAAATCAGTCATAAATAGGAAATAAACATGTATCAAGCAGCGATTACTGGGCTTATAATTAATATATAATTAGGGGACTTATATTCGGGGGAACTATATACGGGGGGGGGGGCTTACATTTGGATTGAGGTGAGCGTTAGTACATGTGGCACACCTGGGCTTATACATGGGGGGCTTATATTCGGAGGGGCTTATAGTCGGAGGTTTACGGTATACTGTAGCTCTGACTAAACTCAGACCGAGCTCAAACTGCTCATGCAAATTATTGTGATGCAATTTCAGCTCGTTTAACCAGGCTGAAACTCAGCCCGGGCTGAAAACTCTCCATGTATGATGTTAAACAGTTTCTTCATGCATAAAATGTGAGCCTGGGATTTCTCAGAGGCATATAAACTATGAAAAACTAAAAAATGTATCCTCAATGTATTCAGCAACAGTCAGGGATTGTCTGGATATTAAATATAGATATAGCTATTTACTGTGATAGCACAATATAGATAATACAAAGGAAGGATAGTTCTCCTATTAAGCCTGAAAGCCATAGAACTTAAATCAATATAATTTAGCTAAATGAGTCAATATACTGTATTGATACCTTCTCAATACATCTGACAATATATTAACAATATAATATTTACATTGTTAACGTATTGAGAGGGTATCAATATTGACTCACTTAGCTAATATTGATATAATCGCCAAAGCAAGTTCTCTAGCAGTCTAGCTTTGTATGAGAGAACAATCCTACCTTTGTTCTATCTACTGATTCTACTGTATATTTCATACCTTCTTGTAGCCAGTATATATCATGTTTTCGACAGTTCGACTTGCTTAGATCACATATTATGGCATTATTAATTGCTTGAAAATATAATCTGTAAATATACAAGGCAATATCACTAAGTTTTATTAACAATATATCGTTGAACCTTTCACACAAATATACATGCGGCCAACGCATGGCGGTTAAAATATACATGAATATATTACTATTTATGGCACATATTTACACACGAAACTTAAAAATATTGACATAGTTGAACACTTACATTTAAAGACCATGTAAAGTCCGTTCTGCGCATACGTTCTGGAATGTTTTTAATATTTCGTATCTTTTGAACTTTCTTGAATTGAATCTCTAGTCTGTATTCATTTACAAGCATAGCGAACCAGAAGAGTGGTAAAAATTCAGTATAATATATATCTAATTATATTTTACAACTGTAGCACTGAGCTCAAAATGTAAACAAAGCGTTTGTTTACATTACGGACTTTACATGGTCTTTAAAGTATTGTCTTTATCTTCAAAAATTGGAGTATTACTTCTTATTTTCTTCAATATGTTAAGAAATCTTGGCTATATCAACCGACGTTAAAATAAAATTTCCAAAGGACGCGCTCGGAGTGTGCTCGCTAAGGCTTATGGGAGCCCATATTTGGCAACGCGATTGACTGAACGCACTGATCTCAATAACGTGAACAATCCAGTGCAAATAATCCTGTATCCCTGTTTTTTTTGACAGAAACTCTTAATTCCATCTTCAAAATTCTAGCTGTCTTGTTATATCTTCCTTGCATGCCAATAATTAAAGAATTTACGACGCAATTTAAGGTACATACATATTTTAAATATTTTAGTTCTGGAGACTAGACCTACCCACATGCCCTCCCCAGGACATTTTGCTGAAAATATATTAGATCACTATAAACTCAGTTTATGACTTTATGACAGACCAACTATTAAAGTTGTAGTATAACTGTTTATTCATGTCAATTGCTAAAACCCCACCTCTTTTCACTATTCATTCCCATAAATAGCCAGCCTCCCCCCCCCCCCCCCCCCCCC
>CACRXK020017923.1:0-10299 GCA_902702795.2 Paramuricea clavata
GGCCAGCCCAAGGCGCATATTGGTAGGTAGTGATGCCAAATTACTTTAAATTTCTATTGTCTGCCTGGTCAAATATAAAATATCCCTGAATCTCCAGTAGTTCAGTTGGTAATTAATGGCAGCTCAAATAGGATTAGAGCTAAGGTGACGATGGATCATGACAATATGTTGTATTTAATATTTTTTTACACATTTAAACCTCAAATGGCTTGATCAATTAATGTTTCTAGATGGCATGACTTTGGGATTTGCTTGTGTGAATATAGTTGTTCGCTTAGCTGCTTTGTTCCAGCAAGCCCATGCTTCCCTCAACAGTCTCACATAAATTGAATAACCAAGCTAGGTTGTTATATGGTAGCTGTAATAATTTGGGCTATGTCCTGTGCAACCACCATTTGCTAATGTAAATACTTAAATAACAATAAAGTAATTAAAGAAATATAGCTAATCTAGGTTGGGTTAACCCAATATAAACAGACCAAAAGTAGGCTATCTGTCGTAGTGAAAGCCATCTTCCAAAAGTTTTTATTTATAAAGCTCAATGTCACATAATAGCAAAAATGTTATTATAAAACAAGAAAATGGAACTAATTATGTGCAGATTTATTAAATCAGTAGATGAGTTATTTTTATTGAGGTAAACTGCTACTAGGCTATAAAATTAATGAGCAATGGTCTACAAATAGTTCTAACATTTATTAAACAAATATATTGTGCTCCTTATTCATTGTTGACAAAAATTGCCTATTCACATTGCAAGGCCAAAATTATGTACATAATTTCAGTAATAAATAAAATAAACAACTTTACCAATGACAAGTTCTCGTCTTTATGGATATAGTGACAGTCTTTGCAATTTCACATCATGAAGAGCCAAAAAAAAACAAAAGTTGATGCAATAAAGAATAATAGATTAATTCCTAAGTATTTACAAACATGTAGCAGTACCTTTTGCATTCATATTGTGGAAAAATATCTATATTTTTGTTTTATTTCTGTATATTTTTCTCAGAGGAATGATAACAAACTGCGTAATACCGCGTGCAACCCCCCTGCTAGGAGACTTGGACTAGTACAATAACTGTATATAACATGAAGTTTCCTGAACAAAATGGCGGAAATTTTAATAAAAAATGTTGATGTTTGATCGTAAAATACAAAAAAACTGCGGGTCTGTGCGAGTGACAACAAGTGAATTCGTACTCAGCGTATCAAAAACTATAGATTTATGTAAACTAAAAGTAGGTCCCGAATGGGGGCAGCGGAACTGAACGATAATTGGCCACAGAATACGGCCTAAATTGTCAACCATTGAAATCAAGGGAACATCGGGTAAATTTTCTATGAAAGTCGAAGTCACCAAGGTGAACAAAGGAGAACTTCTGTACATAGACAATTCGAGATATCAGAACATGATAGAGCAAAACCCACACTTGAAAGGAGTCATCATGGAAGACATTGATCAGAAAGAGCGACTTCCGGTGCACATCATTCTCGGAGCAAGTGACTACGCAATGTTGAAAACTGATCAGCCACCCAGAGTTGGTAAATCGGGGCAACCGGTAGCTGAGTTGACACAGTTTGGATGGACCATCATGTCCCCTGGAAAAGAATCCTGCGACGTGACCAATATGCTTATGACTCAGACATCCCAGGCTGATTACGAAGAACTGTGTCGCCTGGATGTCTTGGGTTTGAAAGATACACCCACCAACGACCAGCACAGTGTATTTGACGAGTTCAAAGAACGACTCACCCGGGACCCAGCTGGTTGGTACGAAACAGGGCTACCGTGGCGCGGCAACCATCCTGTATTACCCAACAACGAAGCTAATAGTTTGCGACGATTAGCAAGTTTAACGAACAGACTCGAGCGGCAAGGTTTGACAACCAAGTACGGGGAGATAATGGAGGAACAAAAGGCAGAGGGGATAATTGAGAAAGCTGAACTGCGGAGCGTAGGAAGAGAATTTTACATCCCACACAAAGCAGTTATTCGACCTGATGCGGAATCCACAAAAATCCGAGTCGTCTATGACGCTTCTGCAAAAGCACATGACGGTGTTCCATCGCTGAATGAGTGTCTACATCCGGGACCTCCATTGCAAAATAGAATGTGGGATGTGTTAGTTAGAGGACAGTTTCATCCAATAGCTCTGATGGGTGACTTGCAAAAGGCCTTTTTGCAAGTACGTATTCGCGAAAACGACCGAGACGCGCTTCGATTTCACTGGCGGAAAGATCAGCAATCAGAACTAGAGACCTTGAGATTTACCAGGGCACTTTTCGGGCTTGTATCATCTCCTTTCTTGTTGGGGGGAGTCATTGATGCACACCTGAGTAACTGGGAAGAAAGAGAACCGGAAGTAGTAGCAAAACTGCGTGGAGAGTTACACGTGGACGATTTGATAACGGGGTCAACATCAGTATCGAAAACGGAAGAAGTTAAAGAGAAAGCAACAACTATTTTCGAGGATGCGGGGTTTAAGCTTCACAAATGGCACTCGAATGAGCGTGAATTAGAGACGAGACAGTCTCAAGACGGTGATCCTACCTATGCAAAACAGCAGTTAGGGACCCCAGAAGGGGGAGATAGTAGCTTGCTCGGACTTGCGTGGAATAAAGAACGAGATACAGTCGCTGTTACAATGCCCACTGAAAAGACGGTGTTCGCCAAACGGGGCGTCTTGGCAAAGGTCGCCAAGATATATGACCCTTTGGGCTTCGTATCTCCTTTAACGCTTACGGGTAAACTTATCTACCGTGCAGCATGTGACACCAAGAACGCCTGGGATGCACCACTTTCAGAAACCCTCGCAGTGTTGTGGAACAAGTGGAACAGTGAACTTCCAGTACAAGTGGAACCTGAGAGATCTTTGGCAGTTTATCAAGAGCCAATTGAAGCCATCCAACTGCATTCCTTTCGAGATGCGAGCGGTAACGGGGTTGCGGCGTGTGTCTATGCCGTAGTTGAGCAAGATTCGGGGACCAACCAAGGCCTAGTCGCGGCGAGATCAAGACTACCGAAGCGAGGATTAACGATTCCGAGGCTTGAACTGGTAGCGGCGCATATGGCAGTCAACTTGGCTTCAAATGTAAAGGAGGCATTGATCGGATTTCCGGTTACGAAAGTTCAATGTTGGTCGGACAGCTCGGTAGTTCTGCATTGGATTACGTGGAGCGGGCAATTCGAAAGGATGATTGCGCTCGTGAAAGCAGCGTTAAGCAAGACCATTGGAAACGGTTTCCTGCGATGGAACGAGTTAGAGGAAGTATTGCTTGATGTCGAGGTGGCGGTAAATAACCGTCCATTATCTTACGTGGAGGATGACGTGCAATTTCCAGTGTTAACGCCAAGTTCGATGTTGTTTCTGAATAGTAATATTTTACCCGAATTGCAACCATATAATATTGAGGACGGTGACCTTAGAAAACGAGCGAAACACTTGATGAAATGCAAAGAAGCGCTTTGGAGACGGTGGACCCAGGAATATTTGCGTAGCCTTCGTGAGAGACATCGTTCGAAAGCAGAATGTAGTGGAGCAGTGCCAACGGTAGGAGATGTAGTGATTATTGCAACAGACGAGAGAAAACGTGGTCGTTGGCCGTTAGGAATTGTCGAAGCACTGATTGTGGGAAAAGATGGAAAAATCAGGGGAGCCAAAGTACGTACAGAAAAGTCTCAAATTGAGCGTGCCGTGCAGCATTTGTACCCACTAGAGCTCTCGGTTGACAAGAAAGAACCAGTACCGGCAATACTCAACCCGAAAGCGGAGACATTTAGACCGAAGCGGGATGCTGCAGTTAGCGGCCAAATTGCGTGTTCAGGAGATCGCGGAGGATGAACAATAGACTTAATTTCAAGTGAACATTTGGACACTGAACTGTGAACAGTCAGAACAATTTAGAAATATACTAAGGTTGACATTTTAGTACAGTTGTATCATTGGTCAATCTCCAGGTGTATTGGACGACATTTATCTCAAATAGTAGATAAATGGGGGGAGAGTGTTGGAGATTGTCAATATTTAATATTTAACAGTTTATGGCATACCTGAAGTTAATTAATGCGCAAGTGTCAATCAAAAAGCATGCGGTTTGTACATTGCAACAATTTGTGTGATTGTGTTGAGACGGGGCGAGAATAAATATATTTTTCATAAAAGCGTTTGAAATCTCTACTTTTAGTGAGTTGTTGTGAATATAGGAGGCAATTCACGACACAGGAATTGCAAAATAAAAGGCAGCGGTATATTGATAGCCTCATAAATACTAGTAAATAGCAAAAATATTTAAACAGATGAGGAATGCCTGCTGTACAACATATTTTCTAGTCTTGGATTGTGGACTGTGGAAATGGCTGTATTTGCCACTGAGGTTAAATAAACGGGCCTTTCATGGCCTGAAAACAAAACTATTTACATTATTTATTATTATGTTAACTAGTCGTTGAGACACATGAAACTGTGTACCTTATATTGTTTTGCACTGTATCTTTTAATGAAATTTGCAAATGTATTATCATTATAGTCTGACTGTGTGCCACATATATATTACAGTACTCTGATTACATCATCAATGACTTCTGCACAAATGCCATATGGAAATAACTATTAGCTCCGAAGGCTTGTCAAAATAATTCTTTTTCATATACTTAAAAAATAGAAATTCTTTTTTATTTACTGTAATTGGACTCAGACATGAACTCAAAATATTTCAGACTTAAACTTGAAAATGCTAGACTTGAAATTTTGCTGAGGGACTTGGACTTGAATGTACTGTATAGGATTTGGACTCGTAGGTTGATGGACTTGACTACAACACTGCTCCTATAGTACATTGGACATCCCAGTATTGTACACTTGACTATGATAAGTTGATTTTCCAGACAGCACAAATTTCCTCTGTAGGGATAGTGGGGATCTTTTTTGGAATGACCCTTTTGACTATGGCTACCAATTGGTTTGCCAATGTTTGCCTTTATTTGACTACAACTATATACTGAAGGGCCATTTCCTCTCTTTCTTTCCAAAGAAAATTTTCCTGAGTGGAAATGGGGCTTGAGAATCCTGACCTTGTGTCCGGGATACAGTAGAATTCCATCAATGTCCTTGGTTATATAAATATTAATAATGATTATTGGTTCCAAAAATATAGAAAATATTGGCTACATTGAAAATAATTTATACAACATTACGAAATGTAGTTTCATTAGTCAATACACCGCATCACAAACAGCAAAGTAAATGTATACCACGTCAAAAACAGCAAAAAACAACTTGAGTGAAACTAATCGAATATCAAAAGGTTTATTATTTACCACAATTTATGGTCATTTTATGAATGTTAAAAAGAGTTATTTACTATTTACAATTATTCAAATAAGTGCACATTCCATCTTTATGAGTCATCACACAGCTATTGTTTTCAAGCATTCTACTGCCGCTTGTGTGGGTAGTCCGGTTGTGATCTTTTGTGATAAACACTTGCCCACGCATGTTTTCTAGATTTTACCGGGAAAGAATTTCGATAAAACTTTCAATATTTTTTCGGTATTCGAAAAAAATAGAATATTGATATAATTTTTGAAATTTATATATTTATCGACTATATCGATATACCACAACAGCCTAGTTTCACTGCTGTGCATGGCAAATACATTGTTAATTCCCCACTTTGGCCTGGATGTTAAATCCCCACATTTTCCTGGGGGTTGGGGGGCTTTGGTTTCAAATGACAGATACTAATTGAAATGTTAAGAAAGCATTACATACTCAAAATAGAAATGAAATTTACACAGTTAAAAAGGTTGGGTTTTTTTTAAATTTCCGTAAACATTTGATCAGAGCAATTTTACCACCCATGCTAATAGCTAATATAGGATGTACTATTTCTGGTAGAGTCAGGTTTGGTTACAAATTTGATTAGGAGCTGGTTTGGTTACAGTTAATAGAAAGTTTTGCCTGGAAGGAAATATGTTAAGTAAAATGTTGATATAATCTCAAACGTTTAGTGCCAGTGAGGTAGCAATGATAAGGCCATGGGAATGGAAGTCATAGATTTGCATGTGATCTTGTTTCTTGCACTTCACTTGGTGGAATCCAAGTGAGTATATATACACTTTAAGACCTTGACCAGGAACGACGGCAAAAAATGCAGCACAAGGTCCTCCGGTAGGAATTGAACCTACAGCCCTGCGATTCCAGTGCAGCGCTCTAACCGAGCTACAGAGGCCAGCTGTTGAGCTGTAACCATAAGTTCATGTATATATAGGTGATCGGGTGTGCGGGTTCAATGATCTTCAATGATCATGATAAGGCGGACTTCAATGATCTTGTTTCTTGCACTTCACTTGGTGGAATAAACCCAACCCGCACACCCGATCACCTATATATATATGAACTTACGGTTACAGCTCAACAGCTGGCCCCTGTAGCTCAGTTGGTCAGAGCGCTGCACCGGAATCGCAGGGCGGTAGGTTCAATTCCTACCAGAGGACTTTGTGCTGCATTTTTCGCAGTCGTTCCTCGGTTCCTGGTCAGGTCTTAAAGTGTATATATACCGTACTCACTTGGATTACTAACCCTAAGAACAGCATTCTAATATATATGCATGCACCGCCTGCATGCTTCAAAAGCTACCGCCTAGTAGAATTTTCATTATTTACAAAAAAGTCATTATTTTCACAAAGCAAAAATCAAAATTCCAAGCAATGAATAGCAAATATAAAATGATGTATTGATTGCTGCAGCAATGAAATGAACATATTGCAGTATACTCAGGTGAATATGATGCTTGTGATGTTACTTTGAGTGAATATCCACAGACCACACCGGGCAAGCTTGAAAAATATGCCTGGCCACGGTGGGTTATTATTAGATTACATTTGATATCGAAGGAACTAGACATGGGATTCTTGAATAGGGATACATGAACCGACCTGACCGCATAGCTCAGTTGGCAGAGCATTGGGCTGGTATTCCAAAGGTTGTAGGTTCGATTCCCACTGTGGACAGGCATATTTTTCAAGCTTACCCAGTGTGGATATTACACTCAGAGTAACATCACAAGCATCAAATTGCAGTATGTTTGTTATCAGTCCCCACATTCTTGTGAAATTCCAAATTATATTTACCAAAATGGCAAAATTGGCACACAGATCTTCAGTGCTGCAACCAAGTGAGCTCATGATATATGTAATTCCACGGCGTAAATGGTAATTTGTATTTTTATCTCTATATCTACTACCAAAACAATGGTCAAAAAAATAATAATGAAAATTTAACCGGATGCAAAACTATGACTTTCATTGGGTCATTCCAGAAAACATCCATACCACCCCCAGGGAGGAAATTGGAAGTTAACCCCCCTCCCCCTTCGTTTGTCCTAATACGTTTACAATTATCAGAAACAATTTTCTCTCCCCTCCCCTCCCCTCCGGACGGCAGAAATTTCCTCTGTGGGGGGAGTGTGGATCTTTTCTGGAATGACCCATTCCCATGGCCTAACAGATCGTAGGCCTGGTCGGGCCAGACTGCAAAGTTTGGAAATTGCATGCCGGAGATTTCTAAAATTTAATAGTAAATATATAGAAAGCATCAAAAATGTGCACAGAAGATCTTCCACGCACGGTGCAGAAAATGCAGTGTGGGTCAGGGGTTTTAGGCATATTGGTATTTATTGTACTTTTGGGATACAGTATTTTATAGAGGTGTGCTTCTTGACATGTGTTTCTTGCTTTTGCTTTTATATTTATTTGGTTAAATATTTCCACTTGAATGAGAAATTTATTTCATTAAAGGATTCTTCGGATCGGAATTCTTTATCAAAACTCGCATCGGATGGGATTCGGATTAGACAATATTGGATCGGATTGGATTTTAAACATTAGCCAATTGTCGGATTATAAACGTCCAATCCGATCCGATGCACACCTCTAGTATTTTATTGCTAAAATAGGTTGAAATATGGGTAAATTGGGTATAAAATACTATAAATTAGTATCCCACATTTTAATACCCAAGATTTATAAGTACTCAGGCAGACAGATGTCTGAGCCAAACAAAACTTATACTGACGTCTTGAGCGGAGGCCCTTCATCGCCAGCTTCCCAACGAACGACCCTCGTTTATATAAACCGCAGCAAATCTATTTAGTATAAACATTTTTTATATTAGATATAAAGGTTGTCATACCTTGAAATATTTCAATACACTTTGAATATGCATCTTTGGCATCTTGTTCAGACATAAATGGCTTTGCCATAAAACATTGAAGAAATAAACGATGTGATCTTTCCATTTTAATACTTGAATACAGATCGATGTCAACAAAATTGCAAATCAACTATGAAATCAACATGGCAGACTGTCAGTCAACATCATTGGTCAACATGGCATAAAATTCGCGCGAAAAAGCTGCCTGTTCGCGGGTTATTAACACTGAGCTATAATATAGTCTATATCACTGGAGGAGTATGGCGTCATATCACCGCCAACGGGGCGCCAATATAAGTAAAATAGGACATTCAGCACCTACGTGCTTTCGACATTGAAGATAAATTTGACATTGAACATGCAGAACATTCAACATATTTTCGACATTGAAGTTAAATAGGACATTCAACACCTACATGCTTTAAGTTAAATCTGACATTGAACACCCATGTGTGTTTTTGACTTTGAAGTTAAACCGGACATTGAACTGAACATGCCGCAAATTGGCCGCAAATTAGCACTCATCACAACTTCAACGTTCAAAATAGAGTTTATCTATTAGTCGAGTGTTGAATGTCGAGGACGAGGGTAAAAAGTCGTGGGTGAGGGTAAAAAGTCGAGAGTTAAATGTCGAAAATATGTTGAATGTTCTGCATGTTCAATGTCAGATTTATCTTCAATGTCGAAAGCATGTAGGTTCTGAATGTCCTATTTAACTTCAATGTCGAAAGCATGATATACATGAATATTGGCGGTGATATGACGTCATAGAAGAGGTGCTCCTATCTCTCTTCAATCAAGCAAGTGAAGTCAAAGATTCAGAATTAAGTATGGTGAAGTGAAGGTAGACTGAGATAAATTTGGGTGTCTGAATTTCAGACACCGAAAACGGTTTGAGTTTGTCAAAATCATATATAAAGACCAACTATGCAGACTGAGTTAAATTCGGTGTCTGAATTTCAGACACCAAAAACGGTTTGAGTTTGTCAAAATCATATATAAATACCAACCATGCAGACTTACATAAATTCGGTGTCTGAATTTTAGACACCGAAAACGGTTTGAGTTTGTCAAAATCATATATAAATACCAACCATGCAAACTGAGATAAATTCGGTGTCTGAATTTCAGACACCGAAAACGGTTGAATTTGCCAAAATAATCATATATAAATACCACCTAGAGATAGGTACAGTGTAGCTGAATTTCAGACACCGAAGTCGGTTTGAGCTTGTCAAAATATATTTTTTAGCTGAATTTCAGACAGCGAAACCAACCAGATAAATTGCATGCTATAGCAGAATTGCAGACAGCGAAATCGGTTCGAGTTTGTCAAAATCGGCTTAATATAATATTAACCAACCATTATATTCAGTGACATAGCTAAGCGGCAAGGTTGTCGTTTGTTCATATATCTACACAGCATGAGTGTAGTTGAATATTCACACTAAATATTTCTGACTGGCCATGCTATTGCCATGTACAGTGGCTGCCTATAAACAATAAAGAACTAGAAAAAATATGAATAAGGTTCCGACGCGTTGAAAATAAACTTAACCCAGAGATAATTTACTATAGTTAAATGAAGTGTAATGCATTTGAAGGTCTTGAAGAGCCTATATATGTACACGCTCCACAACGTAGTATGTACGAATGAAAATTGATATAAATTAAATCAGTACAATTCAAGTTTTAAGAGATAACGCTCCTGTATGGTTCAGTCAGAGTTTTGTTGGTAGTCAACATCTATTAAAGTAATAATAAAGCTAATAATAAGCTGGTATACATTGTAAATAAGTGCGGTACACTGGTTATAATTAATATCAGTGCAAACCGCAAATGATCTGCAGTTGTCACGTATTGGTTTAGCGAATTGCGCATTAATATATTCGCAACATATGCATGATATAAAATTACTAATTTATAATTCTCGCAATACACAATTTATATTAAATAGAACTATGATTTACCTGGTGGCGCGTTTCATCTTACTGGCGTATCTCAATTCATATCCCATAGCTCTCTGTCTGATTTAGTCTTTCTCTTGTATCGACAACACAAATTTGCAAAATAGTATAACGAC
>CACRXK020017924.1:0-10298 GCA_902702795.2 Paramuricea clavata
TTTACGTTACAACGTAATAAATTTTAACGTTTTTACGGGACAAAATTACGCTACTGCGACTTGTCACATCGTATGAGCAGCTCATGCATGTAACATGTTGGTAGGGACCATGAAGGACACATTTGTCAGCATTTTTGTTGTCCAAGTTCATCAGTTCTTATTGTAGAACTCCGAGAATCTTTAATTATTTACCATCACACCTAGAGAAATTGACCTATTTCTCAGTTCAAATCTAAATTGTCAGAATATTATCATTATGCAATAGAACGTATATATGATGTGATTGTATGTGTAAAATGTCATTGGTGTCTTTCTTCGTCCAGTCTTATTGCCAAAATGTGTTGATAAAATGTTTATAATTCAGGGACCCGCGTAATGGATAGACTCTGTGGGGATTTACTTGTCACTTGTGAAATTGCTTTGTAAATAAATAAATTCAGCGCCAAAAGGTGTAGGAATTTGTAGTGTAGTGTTGACATTATGATAATAATTAATATAGTTAATATAAGTAAGGGGTGTGGTTTTATGGAGCAAGAACAGAGATATTATTTTAGGACAGGATTGACAAGGTGTAAAAATGATTCATACAGCGAAATATATAAATACATATAAAACATTATAGAAATGGCTTTTCCAAGCGTTTATTGCCGTATATATTTTATAGTCCCTATGCTTTTGCGTGCCATAGAAGTTATCACAAATTTGAACTTCCTCCATCCTCTTACTTAAAATCTTTTCCTACACCACTGTGTGCAAGAAAAAAAAATGTGAGTCCACTAGTCCAGTGTATATATATGTAGTATTGTACAGAGAACGTACATAGGTTTGGACCAACATAAATGTTTTTCAGGAACTTTCACCACATGAAACCATATCATGTACCCATACAAACAATTACAAAAAGAGGCCCACTTAGAATGGCAACTCCAGTTCTTTGCAATCATAAAGTGAAAAGTGTTGAAATGTTCATGGGCTTTTTTCATTGTATTTCTGCAGCATTGTTCAGTAAGCCTGTGGATAGGATATCAATTGAACATAGAAAGACCAGAATTAGACATTTATTACTGTTGGCTTTATAAAGCCAGAAAGCTTAATTTAAGATAAATAACTAATTAAGGAATGTATTGAGCGGCAGTGGTTTTAAAAATACTATTTGCATGGGTGTCGCTAGCTCCATTTCTTGGCGAAGGGGGTAAGTAAAATTTTGCCGAGTCGTTTCTGCAACGTGAACAAAATTTTCCCGGAATTCTTGTCGATGAGGGAAGGGGGATTTTCCAGATAGGCGTTAAATCTTTTTCCCCGCAAACGTTGTAAACATTTTTCCTGGACATAATATGTTTTCTTCTTTACCGACATTTCCTATACACGTACCGTTTTAGGTAGAAGTTTGACTTTTCAGAAGTTTTACTCAAATCTTTCCTTCCTATCCAATTCATGTTTTGACGACTGCATGGGTAATACAATTTAGCGACTATCTGAAATTCCATGTACAAATTACCATGCAGAATGAAATTTTAGATTGCATATTCTGTGTATGAGAGTATATATCGATATCTGCTACATAATGAAGAATAAACTTATGGGGGACACTTTGTTCTCTTTAGAAACCTGGACATACCTAAATCTATACCGGTAATACTTAATAAAATACAGTCATTGTTAATTGTGTTATCGCAGATGCTATATATATAGCAAGTGAAAACAGACCCCTGAAAAATTGTTGACCTAGCCCAGCGAAACATCTAGGCAACTTTATACAAATCTTTTAATTCTTAAATCAATGACATTTATTTTTGTTTATGCTTTTTATAGGTAGTATCTGCAGAAGGAAATCAAAAGACCTAGATTTTGTTAGATAATGGCGGCGAAACCATTTTCTAAAGAACAATTGAATTTCTTTAAGTTTTCTACACTTGTCCTTGATGAGTTCCCCAAAGTATTACGTCAAATTTTTATCACCATGTGGAACAGTAAGATTGCTACAAGACCAGGATTTATTACCTGGGATGATAGTATCAAGGTACGCAAAATGCTGCTTGCATCTGAAGGTGGTAAAACTGATATACCAACTACAAAATCAATTGAAGAGTGGGACTGCACAGCTTTGTTCAAAGCCACAATCTACGCTAAAACATTTGGTATTCCAAGCAGTCATGGATCAACTTTAAATTATTTATATTTGAAAAAAATTAAACCAGCTGCAGGCCCTTTTCATTCATCAGTTCAAAGTTCAATAGGAAATCAAGATGAAACTTATGCTTTGGCGATCGATCAACTGCGATTGTTGAGGAACGCACTTTGTCATTCACCCAAATCAGAAATAATCAAAACTGATTTTGATAATTACGTACTGTTAGCAAATGACGCTTTGTCAGCAGTTAGCGTTGATACCACTTTCGTTGATGTTATTGGTCGGATGAGCGAAGATGATTTTCCTACGCAGAAAGTTCAAGAATTACATGAATGTCGTATAAAGGAGTTACAAGCTATCAGTACGTATCATGAGAATGTGGAGCAGAAATTATCTACTATCGAACAGCAAACAGAAAAAATAGAGAATATGGAGCAAAAAGTATCTTCTATTGATGAGAAGATGAAAAACATAAGTTTTCCAGATAAGGGAAATGTAGCAGGTATGCAGTGTACTTTCAAATCCTAATCAGAGTGTAGGATACTATATTATAGTTATGAAGTAAGCTGAAGTACTATACAGTGTACTTTATCCAAAGTAGTCAGGGCTGTAGGGGATTTTCATTTGGTTCAGATTCTTCCAAAAGCAACAAATTTGGCCCAGATGTTGCCCATACCATACTTTTTTTATTTTTGGTGGGCGCCAAGGGTCGGCACGCCCCGGGACCGTCTCATTGCTGAAATCCAATATGGCCGCCACCGGGGTTAAAAATCAATTAAAGTCGAACAACCAAAAAGGCAAGAATCATGAAAAATATCATTTTTTAGGCATTTCTGGGTCGGACAATCTGATTTTGGATATTATAAATTATAGCAACGGTTTGAGGAAAAGGAAATCTAAAAAAGTACATTTAATGTACATTTTGACTAATTATATCGCTTTTCAGTGTTCAGTGACCTGAATATAGCCTTAATTTTAGGTCACAGTCACTCGTGTAATGATAAAAATTGACGATAGAAGGAGGAACAATTATTATTAACAATTTAAATTTTAAAAATGGATACTAGGTCTGCTGATGCGTCGCTAAATAAATTTTAAAAAAACCACATGACTGCTTTTGAAAAATACTGGTTTATTTAACATTATAATGAAACCTGGTTTATTTAACATTGATGTCATATAGTCGTTCACTCTGGCAACACCACAGCCCTTGCTGTACATAAGGACAACGAAGCGTTCAATCCGCTGCATGTGCACACAAGTGAGTGAATCGATACTGAAGAGGGTGGGGTCTTCCGTGAGAGCCACTAATGTGTCCGTGAGGTCCGGTAAACTGGTCCAGGCTGCCTAGGCAGTATTCTTGCCACAACCAAGGAACTGCGTTGTGTCGCACCCAGTTAAGCTGTGGAAGAGGGGTAGCGCGAGAGACTTTGATGGACCAAGGTTGGAATGCAGGACATGGACTGGAATGTCACGGTACTTTTTCCGGTTCCGAAACCAACCCAGAGCTCCGATAGGCCGAGCGTATCGAAAAACTGGACTGTCAATACTACGACGTCGCTGTCCACCGTGCGAATATAGGCTGCTGTATGACCTTGTTGTACGGCATGTGCCAGATGCAAGAGGGATCCTGGTGTCTGCCTCGGAATGGTTGCATGGCTGGAGTGTTGTAAGGTCACAATCTCTATTGGCAAGCACGGTTTCGAAGTGTGTACTTAGCATGTGAAGCTTCCTGTCCATGTCAACCTTCGAGATCTGTGTGCTGATAAATGACAACAGCTCTTTTTGTTCTCCACCTTCTTGAGAAAGCCACTATCTCATTCACGCTTCGGGATTGGAGTGCTGCCATCGCAAACTCTTGTCCGTGGGCCATTTCCGCGTTGTTGTTGTGTGAGGGCTTTAAGGTTATTTTCCTCTGGGTAATTATCCCATACAGCGTCGATGCGTTGGGTAGTATTCTTCATTTGGGCCTCCAAAAATGGTATGATGTTGAGTGACACATACTCGTTAAATGTCTTGGCCGTTGTGGGCCGCACCATGTGTATCACTGCCGCCATATCCAACACCACGACCGTGGCTTGTGTTAATTTTCAGCAGATGCACGGCCAGTCGGCGCATTGAGGCATTTGAGTACGTCAGACTTTGTCCCAGCTCGCAGTGATCCTTGATCCGCCAGGCTCGGTGGTTCGCTTTGATTTTCGAAGCGGACCAAGTCCATCATGTCGGCATCGGGACGCGACTGAAGTGAGAGGAAAAGTTGCGTTATCAAAGTCATGTTCTGCTTCTGTGTGCAATTGTCCTTCTTGCCTTTTCTCTTGGGGTCAGGTCGGTTGGCGAAGGTGAACATGTTGTTCCGCTTGATGGTATCGAATATTGGTACTGAAGCCTTTCCCAACCTTTCCGTGATATATGCTGCGTGAAGGGCTTGGCCCACTGCATGGATTTGAGATAGAGAAGTAACAACGACCTGTTCCATGACATTCTGTGTATCGAATGCAACAAGCTCCTGACGTGTGGCAATGAAAGGGTTTCACATGTGCACTACCACGTCGACAAACGATAGTACATCCTTGCAAAACTTGACTTGCAAGCTGCGCCCTTCTTCGTGATGAGCGGTGGATGAAGGTGGTGGGTCGTAGACGGCTTCAAACTCTTCAACTATCCGCGCACAATCAGGCCCGGCCAATATGAACAGTGCAAGGGCCTCTGGATTCTCATAGAGTCCAACAGCTCCGCTATGTGCCTGTAGGCTTTTGTTGGACTGTTCGTGGGCTTGATCTTTGAAATATGCGTTCGCAATCCAAGGGGGTAACACGTTTTGCCTTTGCTTTTGACAAATTTTCAGTTTTCTGAATCAATTTTTGATTTTCAAATTGTTAGGTTTCAGGATTAGGATTTAGGCAATTAGGGTGGTTTGGGGGTCAGGTTCTTTTTTAAATATTTAACGTAAAATTTGAAGTATATTTCTGCAAAATATAGTAAACAGTTGGGTTTTTTTCGTTTCGCAAAATACTGTATTCAGTTAATAGTATTCGATATTATGAAGGCATAGGAAAATGTGCTTCTACAGCTGTTTTCTTTAAGATTTTATTTAAAAACAAAATATATAATTATTCATAAAAAGCACAGGAGCCTACTAGAAACCATAAAGCGTTTTGTTTAAGGGCTCTAGTTATATATAAAATTGTTTAAGTTAAAAACACTTCTAAAAACACTTGTAAAAACTGAACATTTGTAAAAAAAATCACCAGAAAAGTTGAGAAAATACTGGTAAACTCAGAAACATAAAAAATTACTATTGCGTGTTGATCTTGACGAAAAACCGTTGCTATAATATCAAAAATGAGATTGTCTGACCCAGAAACTCCTTAAAAAGTGGTATTTTTCATGATTCTTGCCGTTGTTGGTCGATCGACTATGATTGATTTTTAACCCCGGTGGCTGCCATATTGGACTTCACCAATAAGACGGTCCCGGGGGTTGTCGACCTTAGCGCCCATCAAAAATCGAAAAAGTATGGTATCGACAACATCTGGGCCAATTTTGGTCTTTTTGGAAGAATCTGAACCAAACAGTCCATTTTATACCCTTACAGCCCTGACTATAGTTAATAGAAGAGATGGTTTGGAAACTCATTAGAATAACAATACAAAATATGTTTCTTCATCGTCACGTGCGTATATTGTATTTTCACCAATTCCACCAATAGCAATTTCCAATTTACCCAATTCACAATTTTTCAAGTCACGGATAGCTAACTTTCCTAAAACATTGCTATTGGTTAGTTTGGCAAAAATACAATACGCACGTATCAATGAAGGAGCATATTTCTTAATAAACCTAAGCAAAAACATAGATAATGAGTTATTAACTATATACTTTATCCGTGAATTTATGCTTGTGTTTGCTTCTTACCAAGGACGGCATATAGTGAGTTTGGGGTAATTTTTCGTTTACTCATGGTTAGTTATGACGTAATATATGAACAACGACAGCAAGTGTTTCATCAGGATATCCAAACACGAGAAAACAATGTATGAAAACACGAGCGCGAAGCGCGAGTGTTTTCATACATTGTTTTCGAGTGTTTGGATATCCCGGTGAGACACGAGCTCGAGTTGTTTATATGGCTTCTCAAATGAATCGAGACGTAACAGAATGTTTTCGTTTGCTGATTTGAATAGAATTCTTAACCAAGCATAACGTAATTAGGAATTCTATTCAAGTAATTTTGCAAGCGTAATTAAGATATTTGATGAAAACACTAGTGACTTTCATCAAGTTTTACCGGGTTATCCAAATGGCATCTTGTGATCAAATAGGTGATTATCATGGGCTGAATTACTCATGAATTATTAATGAATTTGAGAATTATGAATCCCATATTTTAAAACTCGCCTTCTCTTCCGTAGTGGGAATATGTTGTGGACTGTAGTAGTATGGTATATCGTTGTCTATTCAATATTTGTATAATTTTATCTCTTCTTCTGTCGTATCCAGCTAATTTAATTATAAGATCGTCCTTTCAAAGTCAAAACCGCAAACCTCGTGCACGTTCATTATGTTTTTTTGCGCTTAGAGGTCGACGTTTTGTGTTTGTGAGTAATTGTGATATTCAGAGGAAAGCGTTAATACAATACAATTGGCCTCACCTATATGTTAAACGTACTATTAGCTACATCAGCTACAAGTAAAAGCATCCTAGTACATTCCTATTTACAGTAAAACCAATTTGGCTAACAAGATATTTTATTTCATTATTTTTTGCCTAGTCACATTGCCGAAGCCACATACTCCAAGTGCTGTTCCACTGTTTACTGGCAGAGAATTTGAAATTGAAGAAATAACAAACTTCATGACTGACAAATTAACACGACTGTTAAACATCTGGGGATCTCCTGGATTTGGTAAAACATCCACAGCTATTGAAGTAGCACATCGCCTTTTGTTTCTCGAGTATCCTGTTTATTTTTTTAAATTGCAAGGTATAACATCAGTAGACGAATTACTCTCACAAATCTTAAGTATTTTTAAGAGTTCCTTAGCAGATCTTAGTCTAACACCTGTAGACAGGCTAGTAAGTATTTTTAGAGAAATTTCATGTCCAATTTTTCTAATATTTGATAATCTTGATGATATTCTTTCGCATGTAACTGATGCTGTGACGAGACTCTTTCGCATATTTGATAAATTTTTAGATAGTAATAGTAACATAAATATACTATTTACAACAAGGGAGCTTTTAGCAACAATGCGCGATCAGGTAGAAGGATTTCAAGACGTAAGAATTCGACCTCTTAGTCCTGCCTCGTCTGTTGAATATGCACGCCAACTTCTCCCTTCACTTTCGGATAGTGTTGTTGCTAAGGTGGCCAGAATTTCTTCCCATGTTCCTCTGGCAATGAAACTCGTTGCTTCGTTAGTTGAAAATAACTCTGAAGAGATGGCGAATAATATACTTGAGGAATTAAATCTTTCTGAAAATCTTTTAGAGCAGTTGGATAGTCCATACGAGAAAAAGATGCAAACGTTATTCGACACTCCTTTTGAGCAGCTGGCATTAAATGACAAACATGCGCTGATTTCATTAACCGTATTTTCATCTGCTACAGTGAGTAAAGATGCTGCGATTGACGTTGTTTCTGGAGAAACGGGAGTTAAACTGGAAGCTGTACGAAGCCTCAAAACACTTGTGAAGAAATCGTTAATTGATGAAGATCCCAACGGAAAATATTACTCTATTCATCCCCTCATTTATTCTTTTCTCGTGGATAAAGCAAAACGAAGTGATTTTGAAAACGCTTTCAAGTCCTCTAGAATTCGCTTTTGTAGGTATTACTTGCTTCTTTTTGAGAGGTTAAATGACGATTTTCTTTCTGGAAAGTCGGTGGACAGTCCTCAACTGCAAGACACATTGGTATATCTATCAACTGCCATATATGAATCTATCACAAATGATCTCGAAAATTCTCAAGATCTTTTTCGCATCCTATCAAAATCTGAAATATTCTTATTTTTAATTGGTATTCCCTTCGGTAGATCACTGGATATACTAGATATTCATAAAGTGTATGATTTAGCTGTTGAAACATGCAGCACCCAATACACTTACTCCACGTACCTGAAGTTGCATGTCAGCAAATATTTTCAAGCTATTGCCAAAACCGACTCTTTCTTGTCTGCACATTCAGACATACCGGAAGATGTACGTAAAGACGTCATGTTGTTAACGGATGGTAGTGCGGCAAAACTAGGTTGCTATGAAGGCATTCTCCGTATTTTGAAAGGAAATGTCAAGGCAGGTGTTCAACTTATTGAAAAACATCTTGATGGTTTACAAAAATGTGCTGATCAACAACTTATAAAATGCTTGTGCCTGCAGCTTCTTGCCCTCTTTTATTCTGATTTGAAAGAATATAGCAAATCGAGCAACTTCAGTAGAAAAGCTATCGAGGTTTGTGCAGAAGTTGATAATTGCAGTCTGTTTCTAATTCGTGATTATGACCAAACTTGTTCTGTGACGGCGAAAAACGATCCAGGTGAGCAGTTAATAGTATTCATTCATTTTTTAAACTCACTGTCGAAAGAAGCTGCTCAGGCAAAGTGGAACACTTAGCTTGGTTTCCATTTTGTAACAGCAGTCGTGTCCATCTCGTGATCGCTGATGTGAAATAGTTTGGATCTACTGTGGTCTTTGCTTGCTGTATGCAATCGACACTAGTATTTATGCTCCAGGGTGCTCTGGTTTGCTGTGATGAAGATCCGGCTTTCGGAACAAATCAATTATAGTTATTTAATTAAACCAAACTATTTTACATCGATCGCCTTGACATGCATGGACATGGTCGTGACAGGCGAGACAAAATGTAAGCCATGCAGGGTTTTATGTTACGAAAACGCGCACCTGCCTGATAATGCAGTAAATATTTTATTGAAACGAAAGCAATGTTTTGTAACTTTTTATCTCCAAAAGTTGTTTCAAAACATGTTCATATCGAAAACAGAGTTGGCAATTTCTCGTCCCGCCTAGCCAAAATATTTGCATGTGATGCCGGACTCTCGGGTCTTGATTACAATTCGACTGGGCTTTGTAATCATTTATTTAAACCAGAGTAGCGAGCGAAACATGATTGATATACCTGGTTGCAGTGAACGAACAAACTTTATAAGAGTTATATAGTTTGTTATGAGTTGCAGTTGTTTCTTTGGTCGCCATACATTTTTATTTGAAGTATAGTTAAGTAACTCTCACGTATTGTTCATTAATTGTACCGTATTGTTAATTAATTGTTGTAATTTGAGGGACGCTGGAACGATAAAGGGGGAAGGGGCAAATTGTTGTCAGACATGCGGCGAAAACTATATGCCTGATATTAAACTAGACTGCGAGTAGTCCCTCCTTTCCGTGGGTTTAGATTACCGGGCGTGCGAAGGGATGACGAGCCGCACGGGTTTAAACAGGATTAACTTTTAGGTGTTGCTTAACGCAGCATTAATAGGAAAAGTGTGAAAGGTGTTGACATTTGTTTCCAATTAATAGCCTGGATTATTTTCCTTTGCATGTAATTTAATGCCAAGTAATGAGATGTAGTTTAATCATTGAAAAATATTAAATAATCTAGTTTATGAAGCGACTTGTCAAGTTGTCATCACCAATTACTGCATGTTAGAACTTCAGAATATAAGTTTACAAAATTTTGGGCGCCAAATTCAATTGCGCCAAATCATCTGAAGCGAACAGCATGTCAAGCAATCATGGCGTACAAACGCGTTTACTCAGACAAGCTTCATACTCTAAAAAACTGGTATGCCTACTGGTATGCCTTTATCTGTCGTAACGAAAGACGCTCTATATAAAGGCTATAAGCCATGGCCATGGCCCAACGTGTTGGTTGACAAAAATATCAGCGAATTTGGTAAGACACTTTTTACTAATTTACATTTATTTTACAATAGTCATACACATATATTGCTATTTTTATGCTTATTGACTCTGTAATCCAAATCGGTTTCTGTATTCTATCCTTCTTACACATGTGCCAACCTCAACTACATGCTGACGAGTCCATGAGACCATGAAGGACGAAACGCCGCGTACAGGGATATTGAATTTTACAAACATGACTATCTCTTTCTCTCGCTCTATATATTTTACATGCCTCCAGTA
>CACRXK020017925.1:0-10297 GCA_902702795.2 Paramuricea clavata
TGTTCATGTTTGCATGAGGCATTGAAGTTAAGATGAGTGTATACGACCATTTAATAGAGACAAAATGCAAAAGAAAAAACCGAAACCGATTGGGACTACTTGAGGTGGGCACAGTCGCTAATAAGAGGTGGCCTCTAAATAGAATTTATTTTATCAGGGTTTGAAATTTGCAGTATCCTGATATCCACATTTGAGGATACTAAAATTTTGTTTTGGACACCAAACTGTGAATGACTTGTATCCAGATTGGATATTACAAAGTTTGTAAGAGAATTAATTAATACCTGCCAGAAATTGTTGGTGAAGCACATTCCACAAATGTCAAGACAGCATCGAGACCTTTCTCTTGTGCGACTGCATTGCTATCCACAACAAATTTCTTTAACAGACTAACATATTTGGAAAATTCATTGCTGTTCTCATCATCAATTGTCTTGAAATGCTTTACACATCCTTCATAACCACTTACTCTCGCTTTCCAAACCTAAAGAAAGTAATATTATCTTCACATCTTAAAGTGCCTATATCATGGTTTCGGAGTTTGCATATCTCGAAAGTTTGGGGTATTTTAAGACACTTTGCAATATATTTTGTTATTGAAAAATTTCATCTTGATGGATTTATTACCTCTCAAAGTTACCGGACATGACTTCAAAAGGAGAATTTTGTTGCAATAATACAAAGGAAAACTGATTTGCAATTCTCCTTTTGACGTCATGTCCGGTAATTTTAAGAGCTAATAAATCCATCAAAATGAAATTTTTCAATGACAAAATATATTGCAAAGTGTCTTAAAATACCCTAAACTTTCGAGATAGCAAACTCCAAAACCATGATATAGGCACGTTAAAGTCAAGCACGAATTAATATTATGTCACACTAAGAAATCACACAATTTTGGGCGACAAAAATGATGATGGGCACTATAGCTAGCAAAAGAAATAAAGTTCTGCCTAAAGGCCCGTTTACACGGGCGATTCTTGCTGCAATTTTTGCTGCTATTTTAGGTCAATTTTCTCCTTTTGGAGGATGTGAAGGAGTAGATGAGTTATAATTTTTCCTGGTTATGAAATCTTATAACAACATCTTAAGTAATCTACTCCTTCACTAATTCCATGCCATTTCAACACAGGCATGACACCCACCCTCTCCAAATTTCTTTATATTTCGCAGGCAGTTAACATTGTGTGGGAATAGTTTAAGTTCAAAATTTGAGCATCGTAGCTGCAAACAACTCTGAAACCTGGTAAAGCAACAGGGCCCTCCAGCCTTCCTATAAATATTCTTAAAATCTTGAAACAATTTATATCGAAACCCCTGGAAATTGTGTTCAATGCTTCTTTCGCTACAGGTATAGTACCCAGTAAGTTTAAGATCGCCAGGGTTATCCCAGTATTCAAAAAGGGGTTACAAATTAATATAAATAATTATCGACCAATTTCTCTTCTTTCTGTTTTTAACAAATTACTGGAAAAACTCATGTATAACAGACTTAGTAGTTTCCTTGAGAATTTAAATATTCTTTATGATAATCAGTTCGGTTTTCGATCTCATTATTCAACTGAGCATGCTATTCTTTCTATAGTTGATAAAATTCAACAAGCAATTGAAAAGAAACAATACTCTTGTGGGATTTTCCTGGATTTTAGTAAGGCATTTGACACGGTTGATCATACAATACTACTGAAAAAGTTAGAAAAACTCGGAATTCGTGGGATTGCCAAAAAATGGTTTGATTCTTATCTAACGGATAGGAAACATTTCATCTCAATAAACAATATTTCATCTAATCTATATGACATCACTTGCGGAATTCCCCAAGGGTCAGTGCTAGGACCCCTCTTATTTCTTTTATACATCAATGATTTTCATAAGTGCTCTAATTTTTTCGATTCTCATCATTTTGCTGATGATTCAAATTTGTTTTGCAAAAATAGATGCTTACTTGAACTTGAAACCAATATAAATATAGAATTAAGTAATATAGATACTTGGTTATGTGCTAATAGGTTATCACTTAATGTTGAAAAATCAAACTTTCTTATATTTCATCCTTATCAGAAAAATATACTAACAGACATAAAACTTTCGGTAAGAAATAAAGTCATTAAACAAGTAGATCACATAAAGTATCTTGGTGTTTTTTTCGATCCTCATTTAACTTGGAAAAAACAAATTACGTTCATTTCAAAAAAGATTAAAAGAAGTATAGGAATTTTGTCTAAACTTAGATATTATGTAGATAGCAACATTCTGGTTAATTTATATTATGCTTTAATTTACCCTTTTATAACATATGGTTTAATCATATGGGGTAATGTTTATTCCTCAACTGTCAAACCTTTAATTATACTCCAAAAAAAGGTTGTGCGTGTTATAACATTCTCTAAATTTGATGCCCACTCTAGCTCACTTTTCAAACAGTTGAATATTATTAAGTTGACTGATCTTCTAAATCTACACGTGGTTCTTTTCATGTACAAATATCATAACAACTTGTTGCCACCAACGTTCAACAATTTCTTTACTCCTGTGTGCAATGTTCATTCTCAAAATACGAGGCTTGCTTCTAAATTAACATATATACTACCAAAAGCAAGAACAAATTTCGGAATTTTCAATATCAAATATCAAGGCGCTAAAATTTGGAATTCTTTACATGAATCATATAAAGACTTGCCGATTTCTCAAATTAAATATAAAATTAGAATCGATTTTCTTGGAAAGTATTGATTCAGTTTCCAACTCCAACTTTTTCTATATACGTTATCGGGAGTCATGCAGGACTCCTTTCTCGATCTTTTAAATATATTTGATATAGAACTATATATTGTCAATTTTCATAATTTTTTCGTCCTTTATTTGGTTTCCTGATATTTATATAGCCCTGTGGTTATTTCAGGGAGCCAGCTCTCTTTCAAATCTTCTCAAAAATTATAAAACAATTAGTCACAGATCACAAATATATTTTACTAATAATAATGTTAACTATAATTTAAATAATTTCTTTGTGTATATAAATTGCAATTTGAAAGGAGCAAATAAATCTTGTATCTTGTATCTTGTAATAGTTTTTGAGATATCGCAATTTGAAATATGGCCCGAAAAGCAAAAAAGTGGGCGTGGCCAGTGCTAAATTTACCATTACCCTATTTTACATTTTGACCTGTAACTTCATACCCGTACATGGTATATCCATCAAAATTTGCACAAAGATGTATTTGTATGTGGAGATTTCAAATATTGCACTTTCATCTTTGTATCTGCAACCAGTAATGTGTTATGGCACAGCAAAAAGTCTAATTATGTGTTTCTGAAGACACTAAATATACATCATCTTTATTGGAAAATTTTTTATGGAAGCCATACAGACACATCAGTAATTTTTATTCCACATCATATCCACATGCTATTCTACTTTTAAGCAAAATTTGGTGATGGTTAGTTGCCTGCTTTAAAAAGTAGAGCCCTTTAAAGTTGTCGTATTTTCTAAATAACTTTAATAGTACGTTTTGGGTGTTTGTTAAGAATAAAATACATTCATTGAGAAATGAGACTGCCAAATAGCTTAATGTTTGATTCTATCATTCCTTTTTAATAGTACATTATGTTCTCCAAGAGTAACTGTTATTTCTTGTATCAAGTTGCCTTTGATCAAAATCGATGCAGTATATATAGAGATCACTACTGTTTATCCATGAATGTGCATAAGACTTCTTGGTCTTTAAGCCGCAGTTTGTACTGCCTCCCAGTGACTATTGTTCGGAACACCAATGTTAGAAATAATGTTCTCATCCGAAACCCAACAAGTCAGTGATTGACCAATTATTATCAATTATTCATCCAATAATATACCCGATTCTGATTTTCTATGACGTCATAATCCATTTCGAGATTTTAATGATAATTTCCAACGTAACATGTTACTAGTAGCAACCAAAGTTCGTTAAACCTGTACATAAATGACACGCTTCACGTATCTCAACGGTTTGCTCCACACCTACTATGCAACACGCTACCGTTCGCGCAAGAGATTAAACAGTTGTTGTTTTCACATAAAAAAGTGCATTCAACGTGTATCACCGCGCAATATATATGATTTTTAAAGTGCGTATTTTCTCAACAATCGGTTTTACACAATCGGAAAATACAAATTATTCTACCGATTCCGATTGTCTACCGATAAGCAAAAATCGGTCCGATTCCGATTATAATTTTTTATTTATTTTTTTTATTAAAAACATCTTGTAACACGGTAGCTAATCAACTAAAAAAAAATATTAGCAAGGTTGTCGTTACTTTTCACTAGGCCGTGTACTTACAGACAGTATAAGAGATTCCCATGCACTCACCCTCCCCGAACCATCCAAATAATATTAGAAAGATATTCAAAGTTTATTATTTACTCCAACCCCACCCAGATAAAATTAAAATTATATAAAAATTTTATTTCTTTCATTCCAAACTTTAGCAGCAACATAACCGAAAGTTCGTTTCATTGAATTTGTTTTTGGCTTCAACAACATCAACTTATTTTTGTTATTTTTTAATTCATATCGATCTGAATTATATAGTTTAAACATGTCCGAAATGTTTTTGTGAAATTGGCATGTAAGTGCTTTTGATACATATTTTAGTCGTTGCTCCGTCATTCTTTCACCTAACGTTTTCCAATCTAGTTTCTTTAAAATATCTATGGAGCGTATTTCATATGAGTCACCTGTAATAACTTTTGCAGCTCAGTTTTGGAGTTTCTGAAGATTGCCTCTTAAAGATTCGCCCCAGTTACCCCAAATCATCAAGCAGTAATCAAAGTGTGGTTGGACTGAAGCTCGATAAAGATGTTTAAGAGTTTCCGTTGAAACGTATGGCTGACACGAGTACACGACGCAATTATCGGTCAATCGCTAACAAGTATCCTCTTATTGGTCAGAAATATGATCTTGCGATGCACTTTGGGTGCATAAACCTTATTAATTTTTGCATTTCTTTGATCATTGTCAACTTCTTCAATCAAATCAAGCCATTTTTCATCATCTTACAAGCATACAATAAAAGAGTTCACTGAAAGTACAATTGGTTCACGAGCAGGGGTAGATAAGAAATAAATTGTATTGCATACTTTTGATCCATTGATATTCTTTTTGTGTATGTACTATTAATAAATATGTAATTTTTAAACTTTTAAAACAAATTTTAAATACGCACTATCAATAAAGAAGGATCGAATGAAACATTAAAGTATTTTGCAGTCTCATTTCTTAACAAACACCCAAAACGTACTATTAAAGTTATTTAGAAAATACGACAATTTTAAAGGGCTCTACTTTTTAAAGCAGGCAACTAACCATAGATAGATAGATAGAAAAACTTTATTTAAACACGCTGACCCCGTCAACCGAAGCTGATTTCCACGGGGGGCGTGTGCAAACTATACAGATACACTAAAAAGCTATTTACAAAATTATATAAGATATATAGTATTAAATAAGTTAAAGTAATTTAGATATATTTACAAATCATTAATCAATCAGTCAATGTGAGTAACGATTTTTTTCCGAAAGGCAGAAAGGGATTTGCTCTCTCTAATTTCTTTTGGAATTGAATTCCATAGGTGTGCCCCGTCATACATGAAACTTCCTTTCATATTATTAGTACGCGGTTGTGGTAGACAAAGACCACTTGAAATATCTCGGAGGTGATACTTTGTTTTCTCACCTTTATATGTGAAAAGATTATATAAAAATTTTATTTCTTTCATTCCAAACTTTAGCGGCAGCATAACCAAAAGTTCGTTTCATTACGGCAGCATAACCAAAAGTTCGGCAGCATAACCAAAAGTTCGTTTCACCAAATTTTGCTTAAAAGTAGAATAGCATGTGGATATGATGTGGAATAAAAATTACTGTTGTGTCTGTATGGCTTCCATAAAATTTTTTCCAATAAAGATGATGTATATTTAGTGTCTTCAGAAACACATAATTAGACTTTTTGCTGTGCCATAACACATTACTGGTTGCAGATACAAAGATGAAAGTGCAATATTTGAAATCTCCACATACAAATACATCTTTGTGTAAATTTTGATGGATATACCATGTACGGGTATGAAGTTACAGGTCAAAATGTAAAATAGAGTAATGGTGAATTTAGCATTGGCCACGCCCACTTTTTTGCTTTTCGGGCCATATTTCAAATTGCGATATCTCAAAAACTATTGCAGCCACGATGCTTAAATTTTGAACTTAAACTATTCCCACACAATGTTAACTGTCTGCGAAATATAAAGAAATTTGGAGAGGGTGGGTGTCAAAGCAGTTTTTTGTGTTGAAATGGCATGGAATTACTCAGAGGAGAAAATCGCAAATAAAATTGCAGCAAAAATTGCCTGTGTAAACGGGCCTGAAGGCTATGGTTACACTATACCGGATAGCCTTCTGTAGCAGTATGAAAAAGCACCTATATGTCTATACAATACAGAATGTACAACTTTCGGAAGCTGAGCGAAACAACATCTCTCTGTTGCAATAATTCCTCTGAAAATAGCGTTCCTAAAAGGTACGGATAGGTGTTTTTTCATGTCACTACAGAAAGCTATACGATACAGTGTAAACATAGCCTGAATGTTAAATTAAATAAAAGCAATCAATTGCATCTTTATCAAAGTAAATCTGTAAAATTTTGACGGTAATTCCATTGATGTAAAAACTGAACTCTTAATACCATTACTGGTTATTACTTATTATAGATTTCCCATGTGATAAATTGGTAAAAACCATGATGTTTAATTATAGTAATGGCGTCACTTTCAAGGGCTGAATAAACAACTACTGTACATGCAAATTTTAGATGTTGTGCATGTTTACAGAGGGTATATTTTCCAAAATAATTTATATTGTTGTCTTGCATAGTATTGAAACTGATAAAGTGGTAAATTTGTCACTCGAGATTTGCACATTCACGATTCATTTTATGTATCACGTGACAAACTTTCTCCAGACTCCTGAGTACATCCGTTTTCGCCGAGATTTCAGGGGCGGAAAGCTGAAAAATCTTGGGGGCAGGGGCACAAAAATGTCCCAGGGGTGGCCTTTGGGTGGCCAGCCTCCCAAAGGACAGTCAATGCTGAAACAAGAAGAAAATGGCTTAATTTGTTTCACATCTTTTTTGTTTTCTTCGCAAGTCAACTCAGGACTGCGGCATAGTAAAATCACATCAACATCCAGTAACATCAAGTGATCTTGTTGCAAAATTCAGTCCAACTATGGAATATTTATTTTCGGGCTGCGAGCAGGCTAACCTTTTACTATAATGATCAAAAGGGCCCAGTTCATCTGAAATCATACTTCACTACTGGGGGAAGCGAAGGGTCTACTGGGGTAAATGCCCCAGTAGTTATATGGTTAAAAAATGCCCTGAGACATGCTTCTTAATTTATGTGCAGACACACAGGAAATAAATAATAAGCCCCCAAAAGGAAAACATGGCTGACCCTTTGTCTGCATCCGAATCAAGCATTAATAATTCATAATCTAAACATAAACATATCAAAATACATTTGGGTAAATATGAGATATAGTGTAAATCTTAAGTCACACGACTATATTAGGCTATTAACCACGAGGTTAATAATTTTATATTACATAAATCATATTTCATAACCACTAATAAGCAACCTGTATGTGTATGGCATTGAAGACTATATTCAAGAACTGTATGTGTTAATATACGCAGGAAAATATACATGCTTTTTTAAGATTCCCAGTACAAGAATGTTACCCATATTGATGGGCGGATAGTGCATGGAAAATTGTTGCATAATATATTTCGGGGGTGCTAAAATTTGTGACGTAAAAAATCTCGGGGGCACAATGGACAACTTGCATGTTAGACTAAATTTTAATCTAAGTAAAGAGAAAGGAATCAGACACAACAGTTAAAAAGAAAATAATGAAATTAGTAAAATTGCAAAAGTTGGTTGCGAAATGTTGTAAAATAAAGAAAATATAGCCTTGCGAAGTTTGCATATTTTCAGTATATTTGTATTACATGCGGAAATTGTTACCATTTTCAGCTCAAAAATGGTAACAATTTCCGCACGTAATACAAACATACTGAAAATATGCAAACTTCGCAAGGCTATATTTTCTGTATTTTACAACATTTCGTAACCAAATTTTGCGATTTTACTGATTTTAATAAATTCTTTACGGGAATTTACTTTTTTTTGCCTAAATAAAAAATTAGTCTAACATGCAAGTTGTCTATTGCCCTACTCTACAGTCTGGAACTTTCTGGACACCTCATGTCTGCTGTGCAAACTCTGAAGCTATTAAATACTATTTGGCCATTTTCAGTAGCTGAAAATGGCAAAACAGTTTGACAAAACACATGTGACTTCAGATTCTATGTACTTTTGACAGATTCAATATTGCCATTATTCTACAAAATTGTCACATTTCTTGTAAACTCACTTTCCAGCCGGAGCTAGGTAAAAGCACCTCCACTCCAGTTGACCAAAAAAATGCCGGATCTCCAGTAGAACTCTGGCCTCTGGCACAAAGCACTACCTTGTGACCACTTTTGAACTAAAGTTCTGCAATGTTCTACTGGAAATGTGCTCTTTATGATTGAGAAAATTATCTGGTGTGAAGGTCAACATTTCAATAGTTCTATCAAGTGACTCAGATTCCTGTGATATTATACACCCTGTATATTATTATCAAAGCTTGTCAATTGATCCAAAAGTGGTCACAGCTACAGAATATGTCAAGTGAGGTCGAGGGATCTTCCAGTAGGCGACATAAAAAGTTCCATATAAACACATGGCTACATTTGTCGCTATTATGCTTGTCTTAGGTCAACTATTACAATTATCTATGACACCGGGTCATAACTGGCATTATAACAGTCGTATTCTGTATATAAAATACTGGGAAGTTTCAATAACTTCGGAGTTTTGACAAACACAGAATTGTTTCATTTTTTACAGTGTTCAACCGAAAAGTACATATGTAATGCTAACCTTATGTTGGACTCTTTCTTCCAGTGGTAATTTGTTGAAGTCGACCTCTTCAGCCATACGTAGAACGATTAAAAAGCTAAGTATTTCCTCCCAAATACAAAATGTTTTATTTCTTCACCGTTCGTCCATGTTTGTATGTCTTCGAACCATGTGATCACTTTGGACCAATCAAATGGAAGGATTCGGAAATTTGCCAAATTGAAATTTTAGTTTCCCGCGGCTGCCACTGATGCTGATGCAGTGAACTCTATATATATATATATATATATATATATATAGAGTTCACTCATAGATATAGCTATGAGTTCACTGTGCTGATGGCGGCTGCTCGAGGGCTTCCACTTAGGGAAAATAAAATCCATGCGAAATTTTCATGCGACTTCATTTTCAGCAAATTTTGATGCTTTGAAGTGGATGTTTACACCGGCGTAGATAAAACGCGGAGACGGACGGCGGACGACGAATTTTTTTATCGATTCTTTTAGTTATAAACACGGACTACTTTTATTCGAGTATAAAATTGACCTGAAATAGATACAGTCTCATGGACATAACTACAAAATCTCAAATGGGCACAAAACTAATCTGTACGAAATTAGCAAATTTCGCGTTTCCAATCTTATGAGCTTCTTTGTGAGTTTTACTCCGCGCGCAATGACGCTACTTACAGCCTTTCATGAAGAGGTGAAGTTTTGTCTACTCATTTCGTATTCATGGGAATTGATATTACAAATCATCTTATTGTGCAAATCCCATTTGTTGTTTTCAAAGTGCTTTTCATTGCGACCAATATTTATATTTATATTTATAAGCAAATAAGAAAATATTGTTGCAAGCCAATTATTTAAAAAATTGATTGATAAAAATTTAATTCCTTCATATTCGATTGACAATACATAATTAAAATTACAAAAATCATTAGCTAAAATAAATTCATTTACAATAAAACCATTAATATATACATTGTAATGACCCTATACTAGCTATAGAGGCTCGCGGTTCACCATTATCTATGATTCTCGGGACTTCATATACACGTCTTCATTATGTCCAAGGGAGTGATTATTATTCATTGCGGGGGTGGCACCGAAGAGAAAAGGGTTGGGTAGGCAAAGTTTTGAGAGAGTAAAAGGTTGGGTAGATGAAAAACAAAACAACTCAAGGGTTGGACAATAAAAATTTATTGTCATTTCCAAAGCATGACTCACTCAAATATTGACGACTAAAAAGCAATGTCAACAGTCAAATGTCAATATAATGTGTAAATCAATC
>CACRXK020017926.1:0-10297 GCA_902702795.2 Paramuricea clavata
TTTCTGTTGAAATTCGTCCTAATTTGCCTGTTCCGATTTTAGTTGAAAATGAGCACTTGCAAATTTGGCAATTACTGACTGCGTTGCTTGCTTTTTGGGAGTTAAAACGCAGCCATTTACACATTGCTTATGTTCTCAATATGCAGAGAAAACCCCGCAACATTTTAATGCGAGTTTGTTTGTTAATATTTGGGTGCTGTCATTGGTTCTTTTTTGACATTTGACGCGCGAATGGGGCGTGTTATGAAAAGGGGCGTTTTACAAAATACCTGGCCTTGCTTGCAGGCCCACTATCAGTTCCCTTGGGCCTGCACGCGGGCTAATCAGGTGATCGTATTCACAGTTCAGAATCTGAACGGCGTGTAGCTATGAAAGACGGGCTTTCCTGCAGGCCCTTAATCCTCCCCCGAAGCCCGCCAAAATCCTGCCCGCTGCAAATCAGGCCCACCATAAATTTTGAGGGCCTGCCACGCAGGCTGGGTAGGTACTGTACCTCCAACGGTTTTCGAATGTTTATATTGTAAACATTAAATTAATTATTACTGTTAAACTGTTTATCATTGACATCATTGCAAAAATGATTAATTAACTCATTGAGTGGCAGGACTCTCCACTTCGAGAGTAAAATCATCTGGCATAAGACGGAGTAAAATACCAGAGTAGGGCGCATCAGGGCGCATTGCCACTCAAACGGTTAAATTAAATTCAGCAAGGCAGGACCAGTCCATAATTTTCGCAATGATAAATATTTTAACAGTAATGATTTAATAATGTTTACAATGGATGCACTAGTTTGACTCAGGGCCTTCCCCTCATGGGACTAGTTTATGAATTTATGAAACACAAAGAGTGATCAATACCAGATCTAGATAAGTACAGACCTGCTAACCCTTGAGTAGCAGAAATAGTGAGTTGCTATCTAAAAAGTCGTGAGATTGACTGAAAAATCGTGATACTTAGAAATTTTCAGGTTTGCTCATTAATATGACCAGGGTTAACTTTAACAACACTAGAAAATAATCAATAGATATTCAATCTTAGGATAGTATGCATTTTTGTATCTGCGAAGCAGATATATATGCTATCGCAAACGTGACCGTACCGTATGTTAACAGATAGCCATTCAGCGACGAGCTTATATATTTTAAACCATTTTATGCCAATTTAAGCCAATCAGCGATTCGTTTACATCAATTGTTTACATCGTGCCCGCTGATCTAACCTGCGAACGGGCATACTTTAGCCTTGTCAGGCCTCGTGTATAAATCGTGTTTATGTTATTTCAAAAATATCTTGATGTTTTTATCAATTTATCTTGAATTGGCTGTCTTTTGCGATATTATTCCGAAGTTATTTATCAACATGGAATCTTATCCTCATCTGGTAAGTAGTCAAATATACCACATATTATATATTTAAAGGGAAGTGGCAATATATTTTTTATTTTCTCGTTTGAAAGAACATTTAAAACCATATATAAAACCTTTTACCGTTTTTTCATATCTTGCTTACTTCTACAAATATTTTAATCGAAAGAAATGAAATGTCCGCCATCTTGGATTTTTGTAGATATGCATGTTACGTCACAACAGGGGTCACGCAATATTTTTATCTAGACAACCACTAATCATTTTGCACTCAAAATTATACTCTGTATGCGCTTGGAAATATCAAGATCACTTGAAACCTTTAAAACATCTACCAATCAATATTTGGTCAGCAACGAATACTTTGATATGGTTAATCCCTGTTGTGACGTCACCAAAACTACCGTTAATGAGATAAAAAAATTATCCAAGATGGCCGACATCTCATCACTTCAAGTGAAAATATTTCAAGAACTAAGCGGGGTATGAAAAATCGGTAAAAGAAGTTACTGGATAGTTTTAATTGTTCTTTCAAATGGGAAAATAAAAAAATATATTGCCATTTCTCTATAATTAAGGTTGATTTCTCTGTCAAAGTTTTTATTAGTCTTTTTGGTCCATGTAGTTTAGTTTATAAAACTTTAACTATGGTCACTATATATTACACGCAGTTTATTATTAAATTAATACACTTTTGGCGGTTAGTGACTCCATCTTCCCAAGTGGAACAAGCACTACCACAAACAACATTTAACATAATTCTTAAGTTCATAATTCCATCCTTCCCAGTTGTCCACCACTGCCATGCAGGCATTCTGGAATTCCGCTATGCCGCGATTTCGCGGAATCTCAAACAATTGCGGAAATCAGCGGAATTTAATTTAAACCGCGGAATTCTGCGAAATTCAGTTTATATCGCGGAATTTAAACTTTGGTAAAGTAACTTTTTTTATTTTTCTCTCAAATTCACAAAAATATACACTTGTGTGATCTGCTACAAGACGTAAGACGTTTTTGTAAAATTTAAAGCCTTACGAACCGAGTTTCCTTCAAAGTGGAAGGCCTTTCATTGATATTCATCATTTCACTAGCCACTAACATTTATTAGCATTTTAATTTTTGAACTTCTAGTAATATTCCTGTTACTGCACTTCCTGTTCACACAATGTCATCTACGATCTGTACCTTGGCTTTGGTTCGTGAAAAAAGTTCGATAATGTTTGATGACAATTCAGTTTTCCATGACCGTGGATAAATACATTTTAAAAACATTGGCAGCGGCAAAACGTTGGCAAAAACCCACGCACTGTGGTTGTTTCTATTTCAGCTTCTGGAACTTGCTGTCACACAGTACTTCGATTAAGCTGCAGATTGAAAATGAGTATGGCGCTTATTTGGGGACGGCGCTCAAACGAGTATAATTACAGTTTTCATGTTGATGACGTACGGTCTGCTGTTTTGTTTATGTTGGGACTCACTGTATATTAAATATGTCAGATTCTTGCGAAACAAGAAATTTTATTCGACTTTCTAATATATCTCTTATTATCGTAATTGAAATGACCCAACAATTACTGTTTATAGCGGTACATATTGATATTTTTCCTACTGAGAAACATCTGAATTTTGTCCACAGAATTTCTCGTTTTGGCCACGGAATTTGTCATTTTGGCCGTAGAACGCCTGGCCATGGATCAGTTAAGGGACAAGTATTCTAATTGGAACAAGGCAATGTTTTATTTATCATTGTGTTTGCCCACTTGCCAAGATGGCATCTGTAAACAGCATATAGCAGGATACAGGCTACATAACTAGTCACCTCAATGTTTATATGCACTTATTTTATATTTACCTGATTTCGTCGATCTAGTTTTCCAGTAATCTTGCAGCCTTTCCTGCTTGCTGCCTTGACACTCACCCGTCCTATAAGCACATAAAGGCTAGATTATACTATCACATTTCATTGGACTCAAGAGATCACACAATATACTAGGGGTGCACCAGAACTCGGTTATGCATGGCCAGAACCCCAATTCTTCATTGTTCTGGTACTGGCCGGAACTAATAAAAAAAATTGGCCGAAACCAGAATGTTGCCGTTTTCAGAGAGATAGAATATCAATTATCAAGTTTATTTATTGAATAGCATGAGGAAGAAATTTGGACTATATACACAAGAAAAATGTACACGTCTAACACTTCATTATGACATTTAACATTATTCAATCTTTTTATTCTAACATTTGCGAGCTCTCTCCTTGATGACTGAAAGTGTATGACTGTCTGGCAACAGACAACGTAACATATGGCCACATTTAATCATACGGTATATCACATAATGAGTGAATGAATGAATCAGTTCTGGTTCCATCCGGAACTTAAAAAAATTGGTTCAGGTGCACCCCTACTGAGGGCCATTCCATTTAAAATCCATCCCCCCTGTTCACTAGGTTACTGATTTTAGACCCCATCGGAAACAGTTTTCAGGAGACCCCCTCGGAGATACGCTTTTTTTTAGAAACCCCTCGGAAATTTACGATTTTTCTCAAGCCCCTCGGAAATACCTGTTGACGTGGTTCCATTACGATTGACCCCCTCAAAAATTTATTGCCCACCCCTCGGAAATTTTCGTCAACAGGTAGTACCTTCCTCCTGCCCCCCCGAAATTTAAAAAAAAATTGACCCCTTGGAAAATTAAAGAAAAATTTTGACCCCTTCAGAAATTGTCCTTTTACAACCCCCCTCAGAAATTTCAACTTGGCACTCCTTCAGAAATTCAGAATTTCAGACCCCCTTCGGAAAATCTGGTCAACAGGGGGGTATGGATATTAAATGAATGGCCCTGAATACACAAAGGTGATTTTATTCTACATTAATTCAGCTGAATTAATCAGGGTTTTCAGTTTAGGCCGGCGAACGGCGAATTTCGCCAGACTTTTTCATTCAACCCCACCCAAATTCGCCAGAGCTTTTACGTTTAGTCACGTCTCTATTATGTGTACTCGCCCAAATTTGTAAATTCTATCGGTAGAAATAATATCTATCGCCGTAGCTTCATCACCATTAGCCAGAGCCTCACACAAAATTGAAAACTCTGATTAATATAAACAAGTATGTTTATGACATTCAGTATGTAGTTCATAATTTCCAGTCTTCGATCCATCCTGACCATGTAGCTCAGTTGGTAGAACATCTAGTAACTTGAAGGTCATGGTTTCGATACGGACGATACCCAGCCGTGGCAGGCAAAGTTTTCTGCTCGCGCATTGTCTGGAAATTTATACGATAATGATATGTATATCTCACTCCAGAACATTTTCTCCTTATCATATTACCAAGTGAACAATTGACACAAAATAATATATATATAATTAATATATATACAATATACGCCGTGGATATTCATCCGACACCGGACATTCCTGCTTCACAGCTATTAATCCGACAACGCTTTAAAAGCTAACACTAAACAATTAAACGGAACCACAACCCTGAAAACTAACCCCAACCCTACTGTAAAAGATCTACTGTACATCAATTGATTAATAATTGCAATAAAAGTAACAGTATTTTGTAACACTTAAACATCGTTTGGTATACCCTGCGAGCAAAGAAATACGAGAGGACTTTGCTCGCAGGGTAACATCGTGTATATCATGCACCTATCATCGTCTTGCCTGAGGGGGGTAACCCCGGGCGAACCTCGGCAAATCCCGGGGAATGCAAAATTTACATGGAACAAAGTTTGACATTTTCCCGGGACCCAGGGAAAGGTGGAAAATTAAATTCCCTGGGACCCTGAGGCATGCCTATCGACGACTTGTTATGGATTATATCTTGCATACTTTGCCTGAGGGTACGTTTACACGCTTGTGGGGCAGATTTAAATTTCAGGAGTAAGGTTTAGTAGTGACAGCAACATTAGAAAACATATTCATTCAGCAAAGTACCAGTTTAATTTATTGCCATTGAACTGCAGACAAAAAATTGAAATGATTACCAATAAAACTGTCTTGTTGAACAAATTTGGCAACAATGACATTTCAAAATGGCTGCTAATTTGCATTTAAGATTCAATGGTCAGCAGTATTCAGCAGCTTAAATGGTTTGCAATTCCCCGACCCCTGGGAGCTGTAGTTTTAAAATATTTGAAAATTACCCCACTCCTGGGGGGAAGCTTTGATACAATCTCCCAGTATATCCCACTGAGCTGTATAATAACTGGAGGACCTGCTCCTATACTTCGTTCAGTCAACGAAGTGTCGCCAAAAAAATGGCGGATTTTGATGAAAAATGACGCCATTTCCATGACTACTGGTCCCTAAATTCGTGGTAATTGCCACTGAACAAGGCTCAATTATGAGCCCGCCACAGTTTTCACTCCCCCCCTGGTTTTTATAAAAATATTTCGCCTTTTTGCAATTTGCAGTGAATCCTTGTTGTTTTGATATTTTCGACATATTTTTTCGCCTGTTGACAATTTGTTCAAAGATGTGGAAGCTGTACACGTTAATTCTCGTCCGTGGAGCGTGAAAGACAACAAACAACTATTAAAACCTTGCGAAATGTGGGCAAAAACGATACTTCAAGCCAGAACAAACATCCGTATTTATCAGACTATAAACAGGTATTTATACATTTTTCAAAATTCACATTACTATTTTAAATATTTCATGAAAAAATGTTAGGAATAAATGGTAGAATGTACTCTATTTTTTAGAAAACAAGCCACGAGTATTTATGTGGTTGTAGACGAACCTTTTTATAACTTTAAAATATAATAATTTCATCCCTCAATCCCAAGGAATTAATGGTTGTGCATGTATATGAATTTGACAAATATTTGACATGAAACTATGATGTGCTAGTATATTAAAGAGGGAAGTAAGGTTTTATATATTTAGCCAAGACCGGGTTTTTTCATGCATGAGCTCAGAACTGGTGCTGGAAAAAGCTCAGCTGATCTGAAAATGCATATGTTTTGCCCAAGTTTGCATGTATATTGTGTGCTCTCTGATAGTTTGTTGCATGTATCTTTAAAAGGCCATGCATTAACTTGTTTGCCCCATCCCTATAAGTATTGGGTTAATTGACTCAACTGCTGGCATATTTCTGGTGTTCCTGAGGTAGGGGCTAATGTGACAGCTAGCCCTAGGCCAGTAAGCAAGATCTCACTCACTGTGTGGTTATTTTTATAGTGGAAATTCCTTTCAAATTGTATGGACAACCTGACTGGCTCAGTTTTCATATCTCACCTGAAGAAGGCAAGCTCTCAGTTACACCAGGAAGATATTTTATGGATATAAACACTAACTGGACTGACCTGGTCAAAGTAAAGTCAATACAACATTGGTCATGGAAATATTGTCAAAACAATAGAATTGTGTTGGCAAGGAAATTAATCTGGAAATAATAAATAGTTCTGCCAACCAGGCCAGCCTGGCTTCCATATTGATAGCCCCTATGGCTATAATCTATTCTTGCTTATTGCAGAATGCTCCCACAATGAGTTCATGCCACTGTTGTTAGAGAACCTCCAAGAAACATGTATTAATTGTTTCAAAATTAATTAAAGACAAAAATTTGCTTGATTTTGTATATTATTTATTTTAATTCAACTTGCATGGTTAAAGAATAATTATCCAATTGGGACGTTCCAGAAAAGATCCACACTCCCCCCACCGAGGAAATTTCTGCCGTCCGGAGGGGGAGGGGAGAAAAAATTGTTTCTGATAATAGTAAATGTACGTAATTTCCTCTGTGGGGGTGGTATGGATGTTTTCTGGAATATGACCCATTAGCAGTAAATAATATTAAAACCTAACTGTACAATCAAGTTACATGTAATACTTAACAGTATTATTAAAAAATTAAAACTAGAGCTCATGGGTTATTCTTTGGCTGTTTGTAGTACATACATATAAATAACACATTCCCACAAAATTATAGAGAAAAGTAATTGTTAGTTCTGGCATGCAGTTAAGTCTGGCAAGAGCTAGTGCACCACTTAACTCTTGCTATTTGAACATTCGAAAGAACTTGTATTAATTTCTTGTCCACATGACTTACATCAGATTCACCCTAAATGAGAAATGTCCATTATACATATAAAATAGTGACAGTACCATATGAAGACACTGAAGATGTATTGGGTCACAGATCCCAGACTCCAATTACAAGGAAATTTACTGCAGAGCAGAGCCCAGACAGTTCAGTTAGACATTGACATGTTAACCCATTGAGCACTGAGTGGCTCTCCAGTTCACAAGTAAAATTGTCTGGTGTTAGACAGAGTAACATAATAAAGTAGCTAGGGTGCATTAGGGCACAATGCAACCTAATGGTTAATTAATATGGTATGTCATTTATAAGGCCATCTAATATGCCAGGCAATTTTACTTGTTAAGGGGACAATCTTGTCCATTATAAATGGATTAATTGTATTTCTTAACTATCCCAAAGTTTCATTTTACATTACAATATATCAAAAATAATCTATGCAGATATAAGACAGGAAGTTCGTAAATAATGTCTAACTGAACAGTTGGGCTCTACTCCAATACTGGGGATATAATATACCACCACTGAAGATGCTCTCAAATGTACATGTTATCAATCATCGGCAATTTGAAATTTCCTGTGTGGGGAGTGTGGATCTTTTCTGGAACAACCCAATGCTTATATTCATTCAATAGCATTTTTGATGGGCTGAGCTGTTGGAATCCCCTTCGCTGCATTAAAAAATACCTGTCCAAAAATAAGTTTATGGGCTCACACAGAGGGATTTAACCCATTGAGTTGCATTGCACCCTGATGCACCCTACTTTGGTATTTTACTCTGTCTAACACCAGACGATTTTACTCTTCAAGGGGAGAGTGCTGGCGCTTAATGGGTTAAATTTGGGAGAGGGCTTTATATTCAGAATTTCTTGTGGTGCAATTCTACACAGGAGGGCTTATATTTGGGGTCTGTCATTGGGGCTTAGGTTTATGGTCATTGCTTGATTGCAATGGGTATTGAATCATTTGAATGGTTTGAACTTGATATCTTTAATGGCCTTTAATTGGCCCAGCATATTCAGCAAAACAATTTCATTTTCACCTGCCTGTTGTAGAAGTGATAAATAATATAACTACAGTATATACAGTCATTATATATAACTGCTACAAGAACCGCTGGCAAGGCTATATATATCACTCAAAGCTTGTCAGGGAAAATTTGTTTATATCTCTATAATACTATAAAAGCCTGTAGTGCTATAAAATAAATATACAGTAAGTGCACAGTGAGGATTTTGACACTATAGTCTATAAGCAGGTTTTAAAACCCTATGGCTATGAAAACACAGAGACTAGTGGTATTAAAATCAATAAAATTTACAGGATTCCCAACCATTTTCCTATGGTTTGTGCTTCGTACATTTCTTAAATTTTTTTCTATCGAGTTTAATATAAAAGCAAGCAGACACAGCAAGCTAGAATCTAGAAATATTCAAATAACTGTATAAAATCTTACCGGTGAATAAAAATATATTCTTCTCGTTCTTGTGGACTTCGGAGAATTCTCACACATACGAGCGGCGTAAAAATGCAGTATCCGTTGTAAATCAAGCAAATTGGAAGAAAAATATCACGATTTTCAGTGAGATTTTCTTCTCAAAAACAAATTTTTTAGGCTCAAACCAGGGGGGTGAAGTACATCGTCGAAAGCTTAGGATCGCGGTTGGGACAGTGGTAGTTGCCATGAATTTAGGGACCAGTAGTCATGGCAATGGCGTCAGATCCGCCATGTTTTTGGCTTCACTTTTTTTTCCCGAGCAGGTCCTCCAGTAATATAGTATAGCTCAGTGGTGACCAACGATGGGTGGTGGTGGTCATCCTCACTGATCTCAAAAATATGGCGGACTGTCATGAATAGCAGACACTGATTGGTCCAATTTAAATTTTGCATTATAACGACTGGCACGAATGTATCACGACAGCGAAATAGCAAACATTTCTTGATTTGATCACAGAATAGGAAGTTATACCAGAAGCGTAACTCGAGCAAATATTTGTCCGCGTTTTTACAAGCGATTCGTCATCAATCCCGCCATCCTGGCTAGTACAACCGGCACTTTGTACCTACCAAATCCTGATAAAAACTTCCGGCTGTACTAGCCAGGATGGCGTGGCCTGACGTGAGCGAGTTAAAATTTTCGTGGACGTCAAACAATAAGGGAAACGACTAGAGTTACGCTTCTGGTATAACTTCCTATTCTGTGATTTGATGATTGATAAATTTCTTGCAAATATATTTCATTTTTACTCGCATTTTTGCAAGATTTTGTAAATTTCAAAAGCTCTCTCAAAATGAAACTGCGAAAGAATCGTCTAAAAGAAGGGAGCCGACGTTAACGAAGGTAAGTTTGTTTTAAATATTGATTTTATAATGGCTTTAAAACCCGACGGCCTTTGCGTATATGAAACAACTAAACAAACAGCATATAATTTTAGTGTATCTTTAATATTGATTCCCTTTTTTATGATATTGAATTTCTAAATAAAAAAGAAAGCACTGAGTTATTTGCAAGCCAGAATTTGAAATAATTTTATTGCTAACTCAAAGTTTATCGATAAAGCCATTTTAAAAGGCAGTTTAGTTTTATAATGAACACTAGTGACTTTAAAACGTTTTGCGAAGCGGTTGTGGTTGAATTTTACCTTAAATTGAGGCTTATATTACGTATAAAAACATACCTAACATATATTTATGTTGGGAAATTAATAATTTTGTAATTAAAAGTGATATTTGTAGGCGATTTTTCATTTGTAAGAATATTCTTAAAAATTATCGTGTTACCATGACAACTACTTTAGAACTTCATGTTCGGAAAATACAATGGTTTTGTCAGCAAGGCGAGGGTTTCTGCATGCATGTATTTTCTAGTA
>CACRXK020017928.1:0-10296 GCA_902702795.2 Paramuricea clavata
CTGACAATATATACACCATTGATGGCTACAGGTTGTTCAGAAATGATGTTTCCCAAGGTACGGGTCCAGGACGTCCATACGGTGGAACAGCTGTTTATAGTCGAGTCCCTTTAAAAGAAGGATACCCTTATACTCACAACGTCAATGAAATCGAGTTTACAATTATTAAAACAGAAAGTAATCCGCATCTAAGTATAATTGGAGTATATCGCTCACCCAGTATTGCTATATCACGTCTACTGTCTTCACTACGTAGCGTACTTGATGAAGATTCTTCTGCACAAAACATTATAATTGGACATTTCAATGTCAACTGGATGGTAGAATCTGATCGACAGTCACTCTACAATTTGATGGTTGTACAAAATCATTACAGGCAACTGATAACAGGCTTTACAACCGACAACAGAACGTTAATTGATCATTTATACACAAATTTAATTGAAGAGGAAATTGAAGCTGGTATCCTAGAAACTTACTTTAGTGATCATAAAGCAATATGGGCTTCCTTTAGGACATAGGAATAATAATTATATACCGTTCAATTAAGGTATCGCAAAGATAGCAAGGCATTGTGCCACTGCGAATGTTATTAAGGAAAGCCATTGCGCCACTCCCAGTGTTATTAAGACAAGCCGCAGTCCACTGCCAATATTATTAAGACAAGCCGCTGTGCCACTCGCAATGTTATAAAAATAAGTCCTTGTGTGGACGTTGGCTACATTTAGGTAAGTTTTCTTTTTCTCTTTTCCCCTCTCTCCTTTCCCCTCTCTCGCTTCCCCTCTCTCTTTCCTGTATTTATGTGTTTAATTGTTTTTTTTCTTTTTTAGATATCTTTATACATTAACATGGTCACATTAACGATAACTTCATTTAACAAAAGTACTAAAAATAGAACAATTTTGGTATGTTGCTACGTCTTATTAACATCTAGTCATGTCGCGGGAAAAGCTCGGACTGTATGGCTTATGAAATCCATGTTACATTATACATAATTGCATCCACTAATACCGTTGCATTAATATTTACAGATATCAGAAGTATACAATAATATGCCTTTCATTTGCTGGCTGACAACATTGGTGGATAATTATATTGAATGATGTATCATCTTATGTCAATGAATATTCCAAAATGAAACAATTCAATTCAGTTACCAAAGTTAAAACGTCTACAGTTGCGTCGTTATGTATTCTGAAAATTCAATGTGGAAGACTTGAAAATTAAGAAAGATGCACAGTACTTGAAGATACGACTTGTTGGATATTTGTTGTACGGGACATTTCACCTGGCTCTGACACCAAAACATTTTAAAGCGAAAAGCTACTCAACGAAGTCGCACGTACAGTACAAAGTCTCAAAGGAAAGTTAACGCGGCAAGGAAGACTTGGTAATTAAGAAAGATGCACAGTACTTGAACAAATACTTTGCTGTACGGTACATTGCACCTGTTCGAATACTCATAATCGAGGCAACAACGTGCGTGAGTACCTGTTATATAAACAATGGACTTGATATGCATCATAATCAATATCTTCAAACTTACACTGGGTAGAACATGTACTGTAATACGCAATAACACGTGTTCTATTGTCATAGAAAAGAGTGACTCGTCTTTTAGTTTTCACTAGCTGAATGTTCGTTATGAATGAACGTCTGAACGTCTTTTATATATTGAAATATTGACTGTAACCCTTACTCTAATTTCAGTTTTGCCTATACAGTAGCCATCGTCCAAAATAAATCTTATTTAATATTGTACAATCTTTGTTTATTATTATTATTATCAAACGTTATCTATCGTTGCATTAGTTTAATAATGAAGTAAGCTTTCTATAGATGTCTCGTGTTAGAAAGTCGTATCTCTGCGAAACCCCCCCCCCCAAATGGTTTTTAAGATTAGTTATAAGCGCGCATCATAAAGCCCGTTTTCCACTCACGTATTTCGCCGCCGCTGGCGAAAAATTTTGATAAAGAAATCATTTTTTTACATTCATTCGCCGCTGAAGAAATTTGTTCTCCTGCTACAGTTGCTTAAAATTTTCAACTTTTGTTTGACCTTTCGTTGACGGCGCGAAAGAACAACAAATGAACTTTTTCGGTGGCGAAATTTTTTGCCAGCGGCGGCGAAATACGTGAGTGGAAAACGGGCTTAAGGTTTTATTGGCATGCAACATGTACGCACTGCGTACCTATTTTTACAATTTAAACATGGTTGCGATGATGGTGAAAAATAAGAACACTGATAGGAAATATACTTGAGATTTACAGGAATCAGGGCATACATAGCAGTCGTTGTTATTTACCAGCATACATAGCAGTCGTTATTCACACACCCTCATCCTGTGCCCTCAAGTTGTAAAAATGTCGTTTTTTTACTTCAAAACGTTTGACGAAAACATGTCTAAATTAAGGAAAGTTTCAAGTGAATAATACGGATACACTGTCAGACGTGAGCTGCTTTAAAATTTGGTGAAGATTTTCCCCGTATGTATGCGGAAATTCCTACGGCACTGCATGCTACTGTAATATGTCTGTGTGTAAAATATGCGTATTTTTGTTTGTAAATTGTGTCTTCATTTCCCGGATAGCAAACATTTCGTATGTCATGAAATATTCGGAAAATATTTTCGTCATTCGGAAATTTTTGGCCTACACCCCCCAACTATGCATGCTAGCTACGGCCCTGACGAGAGATCTCAGTCGCATCACGGTTAACCGTGGTCGCATGTAGAGGTCGTATTACCTATCCCGAAATTAAAATAAATCAGAAAAATAGGTACGCAATGCGTACATATGGCTAGCCTGGTAAACTTTAACTCCCTAAACCCTCCCCCATCATGTAAACTACATTAACTACTGGGGAACCAGTAATGAATGCTACCCTCGTTAAATAAATTTCTTACTTACTTACAAACCCAGAGAGCCTGCCATGCAGGCTACCTTTAAAGGTAGGGTAGAGTCCGTATGTAAACAAAGCCTTTGTTTACATTTCGGTATTCAAAATATTGAACTTTATTCGACAACTATTTATATTTTCATGCTTCTACAGTATAATAAATAATCAAGATACAACAATCAGGCTTTGCAAGAACATAAAACGAAATAAAAACCTAATTAAAGTGTTTATATCACGGCAGGAGACTCCTATGTGCGCATGTGCAGACTGGACTGTATCCTATCTTTAATAGTAATAGATATTATTGTACAATGCATATGCAATCTCCATGGTGATAGGCTAAGAATCTACAAACGATTCACAATGTCTTGCTGCCTCCGACATTGAAAAATTGTCTGTGACATAACTTCTAGTATGCATGGCTGACCTACAAAACTCTCTGCAACTGCATGTGCTCTTGCATTTGCAATTGTATAATATATTTATCAATTACTGTGTCCAGCCCTCAGCTTCAGCAGATACCATTGTCATAGCTGTCAAGGTTGACTGCTCATCATGCACGAGACTTGGCACTCCTAGGAGGGGGGAGCTTGGTGTTCCAGCATCATACACCCTTCCCACAATGTCTTAAAATTTGGGTTTCTGAAATGACATTTCCAGCATTATTTGAACACATTTTTGAGATTACTTTTCTTAACCAAGATTAACCAAATACTAACAAAATTACTAAAATAATTTCATCTAGAAATGCAAAGTATTATCATTTTGTTTGGTACGTGGACTACTGTATACTATAGACATAGTCAAGGTTGTTCTTGTGACTACATTTAGCAATAGTGTCAAGGTAGTTTTTGTGACTAATAGAGCTATAGTGAAGGTACTGCAGTTAATCCCAGCACAAATGGCAATTGGTTTGCAATATACTTACACAATGGCAAGGTTAATTTTAGCCCTGCTCGAAGATAAATTCGAGCATAATGGTTCGAGCATAATGGCACAGAATAAAGACACACAGAAGGTCGACTCGAGTAACCGCTGCCACGCCATTATTTATGATCAAAATGCTGACGCCATGGTCCTAGCCAGTGCGTGTTTGACAGGCATTCCCCCCTGGATGTTTGCGGGTGAATGCCTCGCAAACGTGCACTGGCTAGGACCATGGGCGTCAGCATTTTGATAACGAATTACGGTTACGTCAAAATCATTGGAAAATCATAGGAAAAACCAAGAAGTCGGCCTTCTGTATGACTTATTCTGTGACAATGGCTCCTTCTTGGCTTGTTTTTGTTTGGTACGTGGCCTTTCAGGTACTGTAAATAGCCCTGTATGCATGGTCAGTACGAACACAATGGACCCTTTCTTGTTTATTGCATTTCTCAATTTTTGATTTGGCTTTACTGTATTTCTGATTCGATACGTCGACTTCATGTAAAATGCCTGATCTATATATCCCGACCAAAAATACATCTTTGACCAGAGCAAGCCAAAATAGCGTTGTAAATAATACAATATTAAACGCGATGCTAGTGTGGAAGTAGAAGTCCGCAAATGCCTCGAAATGCAAATGTACACTTTGAGCTTCCGTAGAGAGCTTTTAAGATCTACGACGCGGCCGGCTCAACGACGTGGTCTGAATTTTAGCTCAAGAATGAGCGCTAGGCAATTTCATTACGGTAATAAAAGTTTGAAGATTTTTCAAATAAATTACAAACTGCTAAGTTTGATTAAACGGTACAATGTTTGCTGTAATTTCGACTTTAAGTATAACACCTCTTGGGTCGCAATAAGCTCCGCGTTGCTTCAAAGACGCGTTAATGCTTAGTTTAACGTTGTGTTGAAAGTGAAAAAGCCGTTGAGAATACCCCTGGGACCACAAATTATTCACAGTTTTTGTCTTGAATGACAAATTTCTTTCTTTCGCAAGCGCGTCTTTCAGCCAGCCGCGTCGTAGATCTTAAGTTCGCTACTTTACGAAAATCCGGACTGGACAACATGACCATCGCTCATCGCGTTTGTGTATGTGATAGTGGCTAGCCCGCAAACGGGCTAGCCACAAAAATTAAACAAAAGTTAGAAAGTAACGAAATACTTCGCCACAAAATGAAAATAACGAAGTAAAACGTTACTTCTTAAAACGACTTCGTTCCAAGTAAAAGTATTCCAGAAAAAGTTTACTTTGTTACATGCTGCATGACTTCTCAAAAATTGTACTTAAGTACAGTAACGAAGTACATTTACTTCGTTACTTGACACCACTGGTCAAAATCCACTTATAGGAAGGGTCAAATGTCATGTTACTTGTCACGCAACTATCTATAATCAGATTTGAATTTCACAAATCACTTGGGTTTAATTAAAAGTATTATAAAAACCCAAATCAAACATTTCAATAACTTTCTAGTTTAACTAATAATGTGTAGTATGCGATGTACGCCAGTTTCATGTTTTGCTTCTGAGCTTTGCCATATTTACTTTATGTACAGTATTTTGTTTGTGCCTTTTTAATCATAGGCGTAGACGGAATGAGGGGGGGGGGGCTTTGGGGCTCGAGCCCCTCCAGAAATCTTACACCGGGGGCTTAGCCCCTGCATGCAGACGTTTTACAGAACTAATAGCTGTTAATGTTGTTATTTGTGTCTAAGTACCGAAATTTGGTATGAAAAATTGAGATAAAGTACCTGGAAAGCAATTGCAACGTACTCGTACGGAAAAATTTTTTACCTAAAAAGTTGTCGACAGGGGGGGGAGGTCGTTGTCCGAAAAAAATTTTTCAGCCCCTCAAGACAAAACAAAAACTCTACGCGCCTATGTTTTTAATAATGGATGATTCCAGCTATAGACGAAATTTTGATCTAGACAAGAAGAACGAAATCCATTAACATAGCTGGAAAGAGCATCTTAAAATGAGTAAAATTGCAAAGTTTGGTTGCGAATTGTTGTAAAATGAGGAAAATATAGCCCTGTGAAGCTGGAAAGAGTATCTTAAAATGAGTAAAATTGCGAATTGTTGTAAAATGAGGAAATATATAGCGCTGTGAAATTCGCAAGTCTTTGTATATATTTGCATTACGCACGGGAAAAATAACCATTTTTGAGCCGAAAGTGGTTATTTTTACCACGCGTAATACAAATATTCACATACAAAATTTGCGAACTTCACAGGGTTGTATTTTCTTCAATTTACAACATTTAGCAATTAGCAACCAATCTTTGCTGTTTTAATCATTGTAGGACGCTCTTTCTAACTGTGGTGTTGGATTTCGTTTTTCTTGCCTAATTGTATTTCGTTCTTCCTGCACTAATATTCAATCAGGGAGCAAGATCGGTCTTTTTGAACACTGCACCGATATCCTGCATTATTCATGCTTGATTTATATGCGGTTTTAATACTGATAAAAGTGTTAAAATCATGGATTCTCACTTTAAAGCCAATATCAAAGGTGGTAACCTATTGTATCAAACGTTGTTATCCAGTGTCTAAGCTATAAGAAAACGCCAGTTGCCAGCTTGTAACAAAAGATGCCATCAATGGTGTTTTAGGGACACTTTTATTTAAAAGGTTGGCTAATAGTCATTATGTATAATATCTATAATATCTTCTTCTCCAAGCCTGCGGTTTCCTTGGAATGTCAATTGCCTGTCATATGACACTGTGTATGTAAAACATAGCGCGTTTGTTTTCTCGAAAATAATGGTGTTTCAAGCTTACTGTTTGCGGTTGACAGGCAAAGTAAAGTAGTAAACCCAACATACACTATATATAATATCGCGTACCTATTTTTGAAGGCGAAGCTACTTCACGAATATTACTTATATTACAGACAAATGATCAGCGTCCGGTCGGGCTGGGATCATTAGACAAAGAAAAGATATTTTATACTTACTATTATAAAACAAAACCATAGGTATCGTAGCTCTTTCGTGGTAGATAGTCAACACAATTCTGAAACTTGAAAACATACCAAATAAATTTTATATCTGAGTACTGTTGACTATTTACTGCGTGATCGGAATCTGCGACAAAGAGGAACAAAACCAAATTTCCGTACTGTATATAATGTGTGAACATTTTCAATACTTCCAGACCCTACTTAACCTACCTAACACACTACTAGATCAGTTTGATCCACATACCACAGAAGCCATCATATACCAAAACGGCACTATTATAGATAAATCTAGACATTGGTCATTATTGTTATATAAGGAGTCTTTACATATACATCGCCAAGTAACGGAACTTAATCACGGAACTAAAGACTCTAAGGAACTTGTGATATTTAATTAGCGCGTAATTTGATCCACTTAACTTGTAAATATATATCTTAGTATTTTTCAATAGCGTCATTCCTGATGATGACTGAAACCTGGTCGAAATGTTATTAATTAAAATGTTAACTATTTTCGGAATGTCTATTGTTTTGTTCTTTTTAAAATTACTCATCTAATAGCAACCGCAATTTTGTACTGTATACGTATGGGGAAAATCTTCACTAAATTTTGAAGCAGCCCAGGTCTGGTCTGACAACGTATTCGTATTACTCACTTGAAACACTCTCCTCCGCAGAGCCTTACGAATTTTTAATAAAATTGCGTAATATTAAGGGGGGGAGGACAAATTACGCAAGGTATGATGGGAAGACGGAAGCTACGTAAGGCTCTGCCATATAATGTTTCCAAAATGGCGTCCAATTACAGACATAAGAATATTGAATTACTCATGAATTATTCACGGCGACAAATAGGCCGTTTCAGGATGCAAACCTAAAGTTTGCGGTGAATTGGTTTGCTCAAAGTGCATTGAGAACAACGAGGAAGTTTTTTGACGATGTTGGACCGAAGAAACGTTTCAAAATTTATATAAATAAACATCGCTCCTTGAAATTCAATGACAGCATATGCACTCTGGGTGAAACGCTGCACGTAGTGAAACAATTGTCGAATCTGCGATTAGAGACGGTGTGTAAATATTAAATATATTCTTTTTGATTGAATAAAAATACAAAGTATATGTACTATAAAGTATGTATTCATTGCTGTGTCCCCAGTGTATATGTATTTGATTTGGCACAGTGTGTACTTTTTATAATTTGCAACTCTTGGATAAACCTAGTTGTTGCAAGGTTGTTGCCTTCTTGGTAGCATAATAAATGGCCATTTATACCACCCAAGGTTTGTAATGTTTGTGTGAAATGTTTACATGCACTGAACTCTGGTAGCTTATATTATCAAAGGTGGCCTACAGTTATTGGGAGTATAATTTCTGTTGCGGTAACCCTGCCACTTGTACTTTATATGTCTGTCTGTCTGTTTATTTGATGTACTTTATACTGTATCATGGCAAAGCTAATGGGTCATTCCAGAAAACATCCATACCACCCCCAGAGAGGGACCCCCCCCCCTCCCCCCTATTATCAGAAACAACTTTGTCTCCACTGCAAAAATTTCCTCTGTGAGGGGAGTGTGGATCTTTTCTGGAACGACCCAATAAATGAGTTCAAAACTTTCATTTTGGAAATTTTAAAACAACAAATAACAATAATTAATTAGATTTATCATTATAATTGCCAGGTGAACCTATAGTAGTGACTATGGTAACATACAAATATCTTAATTATTCTACAGAATAATTCCATGGATGATGTGTCAATCTAGTATGAACTAATGTACACAGAATACAAAGTGTCTTTTGGCAATGATATAAATTGTTCCAATGATGCCATTACTGTTGCTACCAAAAGTTGATGAGAAACTGTTGAAAGTGGAAGATTGCCTACAACTCCAGAAAGAATTTCAGTGGATGGTGCTGTAAACTAGAACTTGGACATTGGAAGTTTAGACCAAGACAATAGGCAATTCCAGCTTTTAGTTTATGCGTGCAGGGATGATAGGAAGTAAGTTATCACAGTGCTGATTATGCTGAAAAAATAAAAATGGTGGCCGTGTAAACATGGAGTGATAGCTTATACTTGTAAATATTGAAATATTTTGGTTGCTTCGGTAGTTATTGAAATTTTTCAGCATAATCAGCACTATGATACCTTACTTCCCATCATCCCCTGCAGGCATAAACTAAAAGCTGAAAAGATATCATTGTTCATTGTTGTGGTCCCAACTGGCTGCCAAAACAAAGGCATCTGTTTGAGTTGATTAATTAGGTATATCTACAGAAATTAAAAAACAGGAGTTATCCAAACTGACATATTATATAGGTGCAAAATATTGAATGTAGCTCTGACTGGCTATTTCTAGCACAAGTATATCAGACCATATTTAATGTTATCTTTGTGATCGGATAATCCTAGTTATATAATACTATGTTAATATTGGTTAATCCTAATTATATGATACTACTATTATATATTTAGCAAGTTGTAACTTTAATTAGATTGTTGTTTTTATATGAAATTGACATTTCTCCCTGGACATTTTGATTTGATACTTTATACAAAAATATACTTGAGTGGATAGCAAGGTTTGTGTCAGGCTCTATTTGTAAAATAGAGAGAGCAAGATGCAAAAACAAAAATGGGATACAATTGTAAAAACATTCAACAATTACATATTGGACGAGGATGAGCATGATATCAAGAATTATCCAGACCTCAACCTTTGGCTTCGGCAGATAACATTGACCGGTCTTGATGTCATGCGAAACCCAAATTCAATAATTGTTTTAATATGCAATTATGATGATGTTATAATGGCAGGAAAGAAAACCTTGTCAGGTGTCTCATTAAAAAATCATGTCACCAACAGGCAATTTTCAATGTTGTTTTAGGTGGATAAACATTGAGGATTGTCTGTAGTTCTTAGCCAATCACAATTGATTCTTTTGAGATTGCATTAACATTGAATAATCCAAATACTTCAAATACATTCATTTCTTAAAAGGTTCAGTGGTGGATCCGGCAAGATTTCTCTAGGGGGGGGGGGGGTGCTGGGCGAGCAGCCAAGCATACCGAACCTAGCTTACTGGCCAACAGTGTACTGATACAACATTGATTAAACATAATTTTATAATTATATATTCTCCAATTCTGGTCATACTGTTGTGTGAAAGAGAAACTTCATGAACTTATTAGTACTTTGAACTATAGTGCTAGATGCTGCCTTGAATTCCAAAATTTAATTTAATCTAAGACTATTTCTAGATTAGATATATCACTACGAAAATATGTAGATTGAGAGAGACTACTCAGTATTATAAACTAAGAACAAACCTGTGTCAACTGTTGATATGTGAAGCCTTTTTCGACCAGGTTTACTTTGGCGTTTGGACACTTCAGAGCACACTAATTTATTTCTTGTCATCCTTTTGGGGCGTACTTGCCATTGGATAACATCCATCTTCTTCATCTAGATATAAAGTATTTAATATAGGATACACTGCTTAG
>CACRXK020017929.1:0-10296 GCA_902702795.2 Paramuricea clavata
GGGGGGGGGGGGGGCAAAGGGGGCAAATTGCCCCGGGCCCTGAGTTGCTGGGGGCCCCTGAAAATTTTTTGTTGGGCCCCAGCCTTTTTTGTGTGTTAAATATTTCCGCGCAAAGGACAAGATATCTGTTTTCTTGGGCTAAGTACCATAAAAAAATGAGATGAAGTCCCTCGCATAAAAAAATGAGATAAAGTCCCTCAAAGCAATTGCAATGTACTCGTCTGGAAAAATTTTTGACCCCTGAAATGGTATCCGGAAAAAAATTTTTCCGGGAAAATTTTTTAGATAGGGGCCCCTAAAAAAAATTTGCCCCGGGCCCCCGCCAACCTCTGGGCGGCCCTGCATGTGCCGAGTAATTCATGTACAATAACACGCTTAATTACCTTTTTTATACACACTGTATATTGATGTTGGCTGAACTTTTCCATTCATTTCAGCTTGTGTATAATTTATGCCAGCTTTTCTTTATTTAACTGGATTGCTCCACCTATTATTGCTTTCATTGGTTCCAAATTTTCCATGATGCTTGGTGGCTTTTGTTATTGGCAAGTGTTAATACTGTATATTATTGTGAATAGTCTTTAATTTTGCCCTAACCATTAGTGTCTGACCCTCTACGTGCTCTTGATGACTATCCCCTTGCCAAAATCAACTATGAAGCAAGCCATCTGAAAATTACTTTAAAGCTCAGACATTTTAGACATTTTTACATCAAACGTAGTTTAAATTACAAATCAGTTCGTCGCCTGCATTCATAAGCAGAATATAATATATAATTATCAAATATATTATTGTATTGTTTGTTTAACTAGAATAAATGTGACATATTTTGACAAGCATGTATATTAGACTAAACCTCCGCTTGTTTAATATTATGGCCATTGGCCATGCCCAATTGAGTGACCACGCTTCTAAAATTGGCAAAACATTGCTGTACACATCTCTTGTTAGAACCTTAACCCTTTGAGTACCAGCACTTTCCCCTTGATGGGTTAAATCATCTGGTGTTAGACAGAGTGATTTCAATAATAAAGTAGAGTGTAATTCAACTTAAGCTGTTTTGCAGATATTTTCTTAATATCTTCTCAATTTTTTTCACAGGCTATTTATATTGAGCTTATATTTTGTATCCAAGTACGTTCAGCATGACCTGTCAGGTCTGCTGTATACAGCATCTGTTGTCATTGGATTTGGGGCTGCAGGTATACTGTACATTTTTGTACTTGAATTTGTGTGCCAATATGCAGATTTTTATTGATGTACTGTCTTATAAATGGTGATTTTGCTGTCTTATAAATCGATGCCCTGCTTGTTGGCCGCTATGCCCTCGAAATATACTGAAATCCACGGCCAGTAGTGGCCTGCCCTCAACCCCAGATTACAGTATTTAGGCTTTAGAATACCAAGCCTATGATTTCTAAAATTTGGCAATAAATTTAAATAGTATTTAAATGCACCTTTCCAGCCTTTTGTTTGGCATTTTTTTGAATATTGTTGCTGTTCTGTATATTTTTCTTGTCTCATGGAAACTCAAACATTATTTGCAACTTCAAAATAGCAACTGAATAAAATTTTCAAACTGGCCTTGAATCTTGATGCCCTGTGTACTGGCCTTGATGCCCTGAAAAACGTAGTAACATTCAAGGACAAACTGGCCTTGCCATTATTTTTCTCAAATTCGAGGCCTGGAATGGTAATAAAATAAAATATGTATGCATATAGAAACCACAGTTAAATATTCGTCCAGAATCCAGAAATTGCTATTCTAGGGACTCTACATTTCAAAATTTTTGCAGGGAGAATGCCCCCGGAACTATTTAAGTACAGAATACACAATTTGAAAATGTTACATAAACATTCAAAACTGAAGGAAATACTCTTGCTAGTTGTCCTAAGAGTTTAAGAATATGGAAATCAGTCTGACTAAAAGAGTGCACGATAGAAAATCACTAGGGCACCAAATATTCCCTGGGCCCCCAAATTTCTCTGTGCAGCCCTGTTTCAGAATGATTGTGTTGAAGGATTGTTGATAGTGTATGTGGATTTAATATGGTCAGTTGATCAATTGGGGGCGTGTTGATACATTTGTTTGATATGCATCCTCCCTGACCTCCCACCCAATTTTACTCAAAATTTCAAGTTTTTTTGTGAAATCCCCACCCCATCCCTGTACCCCCACTCCCCAGGATTTATATTAATAGGTGTGTAGGTCAAGTTGGTAAGAAGTCATTTTATTTCCAACAGTTATCTGGACGGCGCAAGGAAGTTGTTTGACGGTGAATTCTTCAGATGAAACGATGGGACGAAACAGTGGAATATTTTGGGCATTCTTACAATGCAGGTTGAATTATGAAACTGTTGAATGAGAGTTTTAAACTCGCTAACACTTGAACCGTTACCCTTAATAACACTCTTTATGTTTTGTAGTATGTTGATTGGAAGTTTGATTGTTTACTTTTGTTTCAAGCCAAAAAATGGTTCAACGCTGATCAGTGAGTACCTTACATACAAGTCATTTTAGAATGCGTCTCTTGTATAGAAATGGCTATTCACTGTCATTGCGGTGCCCTATTGACTGCCATTTGGGAGGGGGAAGGGGGGGGGGGGTGCCACACTGTAGTACATACAGTATACTGTATGTCTGGTTAGAATATACACTAGGTTAGAATTCCAGCTATATTGACTAATTTTTTATCTAGACAAGAAAGACGAATTACATCATTATAGCTCAAAAGAGCATCCTAAAATTAGTAAAATTGCAAAGTTTGGTTGCGAAATGTTTTAAAATATGGAAAATATAGTCCTATGAAATTAGCAAATTTTGACTATTTTAGTATTACGCGCGATAAAAATAACCACTTTCAGCTTAAAAATGGTTATTTTACCACGCGCAATACTAAAATACTGAAAATTCGGGCTATATTTTCCGTATTTTACAACATTTCGCAACCAAACTTTGCAATTTTACTAATTTTAGAATGCTCTTTTGAGCTATAATGATAGATTTCGTCTTTCTTATCTAGATAAAAAAATAGTCGAGAGCTAGAATTACTAAAACTGTCTGTACCAGTGTACATGTAGGTAGTACCAATGTGAAAATGCTGTGCTGAGTGGTTATATTACTACCTTAAAAAATAAGCAGAAACTCGACGTTTCGAGCGAAGGCCCTTCATCAGCTCTCTCTATTAAGATTTTATTTGCTTTCAGGTCTTGATCAAAGGTCGACTGTGCTGTGTATTTTTATTGCTCTATCAGCGTTTGGAACGTTGTTCTTCTTGTTGCTACGAAGTGCGAAGAACAAAAAAAAGGTGAGAATAATTATGAACTGTCTTTGTCAGTGTAGGTACTACTGTAAGTGCCAATAAAATGAACAAGCTTTCGTTGGTAGGGTTCGTAACTACCTGAAAATATATAAGGAGGATTTCAAGTTTTTTTATTATAATTTTTTGTATGATTTTATGGCGCACTTTAATGCATGGGCGGATTTTCATTTTTTTTTAAAGGAGGGGTGGAAAAATTTCTAGTGGGGTGCAAGCGGCACCACTTAGCGAGTTTTTTTACAGGGTTTAGGCGTTAGGGTTAAAGACTTTCACACAAAATAGGAAGGGTGAAGCGAAGTTTTGGTGGGGTTGAGCACTTTATAAGAGGGGTTAGAGAGATTCTAAGGGAACCCCCCCCCCCTAACTCCCAGTAAATCCGCCCATGCTTTAATGATGCACTTTATTGATGATGCACTTTATTAACGTCATTGATGATGCAGTTTATTGATGATGCAGTTTATTAACGCACTTCAATGATGCACTTTATTGATGATGCACTTTATTGATGATGCACTTTATTGATGGTGCACTTCATTGATGATGCACTTTATTGATGATGCACTTTATTGATGATGCACTTTATTGATGATGCACTTTATTGATGATGCACTTTATTGATGATGCACTTTATTGATGATGCACTTTATTGATGATGCACTTTATTGATGATGCACTTTATTGATGGTACACTTTATTGATGATGCACTTTATTGATGATGCACTTTATTGATGATGCCCTTTATTGATGATGCACTTTATTGATGATGCACTTTATTGATGGTGCACTTTATTGATGGTGCACTTTATTGATGATGCACTTTATTGATGGTGCACGTTATGAACATCAGTGATGATGCACTCTCATCCTTGTTTGACTAAGGCTTTAATTCTCTTCCTTGCCCTGCCTTAGTGCATTATTTGAATATTTATCTGTTTCAAAATAAGCTATTATATACCTGAACCTTTTTAGGAAGGAAGTGAAGAAGATCTTATTGTGAATCTTCAAGGGTAAGATATTAATTTTTCATCTAAGTACTAATTAAAAGTTAAAACATGAGCAACCGATCTTTATCTGATATACAACTTGCATATACTGTATGTCAGATAAAGATCGGATGCGAATGTTAAAAAACTGCTTTTAACGAATGCTTAAAAAACGACCCATCTTATGAGTTCATTGGCGAAGTCATTTTAAAAATAAACATTGTCTAACCCGGGAAAATCAAAGCTGAAGTTTGTGTAAATCAGGACAAATCTTTATCCGATTTGCAAACATTGATGAAACATTCATTTCTTTTGTATTTTCCTCGTGAATTATTAATAAGATTTTTAATTATATATAAAAAAAATCCGTGCAGCCGAACCGGCCAATCGGGAAACACAGGTTTGATTTCCGTAATTGTGGAGTAAATTGATTCCGAGTTTAGACTTTAGAGTATTATAGCCACAAACCTATAGCCACAAACCTATAGCCACAAACCGTGGCTATAATATATGCCGAAATATGCCTAATTTATAGCCAGTGGCGTAACTAGCCCGACGATTCAATCCCACTATGTAAATATTGACAATTCATGTTTATAAACTATCAAACAATCAATTTTTAAAGAAATGAATAATGATAATGAGTTGAAATTTGCATAGCGGGACCAATTCGTCGGGCTGGCTACGTCTGTACTGTTTATAGCCATGATGGTAATAGAGTAACCGGTCAGTATCCTAATACTCTTTGATTGTATATATATACTGCGTTATTATGCAACTATATTCCATAAACTGGTATAACTCACACCTTCAGATACAGTTGAGATACCGTCCATGAAACGACAGCTCCCGTATGCATGCTCTCCAAAGAAATGCTATAAAACACTGGCTATATAATCGTGGCCATATCCACCCATTGTGCGTGTGCATACAGCCAAGATTTACGATGGAGAGCCGTGCAAAACACGTGTAAAAAAACACGTGCAAAACAGCACTCAAAACTGAAGAGCAAACAGGATGGTTGACCTCACTATAATCGCCGACGTTTTCGTTAGTGTTCGTTCTGGAGTTTTAACAATTGTTTGCCCGCGTCCATATTCCAAAATACACGTCCAAATGACGGGTGGATGTGCCTCTGGCTAAGCCCATATTTCTCTCTTTATAGGTCTGAAACAAGAGTTGAGACGAGTAGTAGTCCGTGGGAATCATTTGGTAAGTTGGCTGTAAGCTTTTTGTATATACGTTTATCTAACTTTATATTATTCATTGCTGTGCTATTTCTTTTGTCGATCAGGTAAAAGAAAACTAGACTGGGTTTCCTATTTCTTGTTTGAAAAACGTACCGGGGGAGGGGTCTTTCGATGTTTCGAGCGAAAGCCGTTCGGGAAGTTAACTTGAACCTCGAAGTTCTCCTTCTATTTTTTTAGGTAATTGTATCCCTACTGATTGACTGATAATCGGCACCGGGTCGATTTTGCCTCATCGGTAGATAATCGGAATCGGTAGAATTGTCTATATTTCCGGTTGTCTAAAACCGATTGCTGAGAAAATGCCCACTTTAAAAATTATATGCATTGCACGTTGCGCTTTAACGCAATATGTTAAATTAATGCGTGAAGCGTCCATTTATTAAAGGTTTTACAGGTAAACTACGTGAAGTGTTCCTCTTTTGACTTCCTAACTCATTTGGAATTTTCCTCATTTGCTTTGCAAATTTGAAAAACTCTTTGCAAACCCTTTGGGGAATTTGCAATTTCCCTATCGGCTGTTGCAACATTCCAATGCAAAAAACACTTCATTTTAAATACCTCCTTTCCTGACTTCCTGTTCTGTTTTCAGCGTTGTCATTGGTGGATTATTTTTGTTAGGAAGTTAAGAACTTCTAACCGGAATGAGGAAAATTTAATCGGCTTTTAGCAACGTTGTAAATTCCCTCAAGGGATTTGCAAGGGAGTATTTTTAATTGCAAAGGTAATGAGGAATATTGCAATCAATTTAGAAAGTCAAAAGAGGAACGCTTGACGTAGTTTACCTATAACGATCTTTGGTTGCAGTAACATGTTACGTTGGAAATTATCGTTAAAAAATCGACATGAATGATGTCACATTTACTCGGTCAACTGATATTATGACGTCATTATAAATCGGCATCAGTATCTGGCAGATTGCGGCATCGGTAATTTCCTATTGTATTTGTTGCACAATCGGTCAATCACCAGTCCCTATCAATCCACAGCGTTATATGGCTGGCCGAAAACTAGCTTACAAAACTAATGCCAACGACTGGAAACAAAGAATTGCCCAAGCTCTTTGCAAACTTCAGATAAAAAGATCAGGATCGTTAATTTCTGTAGTATAGGTAATTTTTTGTTGCCTCGCGTAGCACAGCTAAGGTGCATGGGAGAATTAGTTTTGTTGTTAACCAAGCCTTGATAAAATATTTTTCTTCCTGGCAGCAGGCTTCCCAGACCAAAAATTTCCTGTCAATTTTTTTTATGAATTTGAATTTTGGTTGTAATTCAAATTAACAGACAGTCGTAGCACTGTCACATGATACAAATTTTTATGTTATGATTGTTGTATTTATGCTCTAATTGTGATGTTTGTTACTTTAATGCTGATTTTTGAAATTTCTCGAGCTTCATTCTTAATATCTTGCTTTTCCTTAAAAATTTCCTGTGAGATTAAAAAAATTTCCTGCCATGCTGGCGGACTTTCTCATGCCTTGTTGTTAACATTGATGTTTTTATTTTATTTTAGTCAGCTCGCTTAGGTTATTCATTACGAAGCCAATGTTATGTCTAAATATCGTCTTTGTATATACAGGTAAAACTATTTTATGTTTACATGTATATAATGAAGGGCAGTATTTTTAAGATTCACTATTAAAATTAGTTTTGTTTTATTTTAGGATTAGAATTGACATTCTTCAGTGGAGTTTATGGAACCAGTGTCGGTCAGTATCCGTGAAATCTGTGAATTGGATTGAAGAAGAGTTACTGATATTGTGATATTTTTGTGTTATAGGAAATACTCTCCGTTTCGCTGAATCTAAAAGATTAATTGGGCTCTCCGGAGTCTTTATAGGAATTGGTGAAATTTTAGGTAAGATCACCCCAATCACATTCATAGTTTCAAATATTTCGACTGTGTCAATTCAGGTGTTAGCCAGGATCGCGAAAGAGGACGTCCAATTTTGGTATAATGACAAATCTACAGTAGGGGGGTCGGGAGTCGAAGAAAACCAAAAAGTTTGGGTCTGAGACTCTCAAACAGTATTAGATGTTTACGTTACTTCATGTCAGTATCTGCATGTTCAACCTACTTAAGCTCATTCAAGATTTTTCAAACACTCCTGACTTTCTGAGATTTGTGCTACTATTCGACCAGGTACACCATCAAATGTATAATAATATTGAAAATTGAAGCTATTTCGTTTCAGATATATTAATATATTTCGGGAACTCAATGAGAATAATTCCCCTTTCCCCTGAATTTGGCCGTCCAAAGACGTCCCCCTCAGTTCTGCTTGTATGAAACTGTTGAATATTAAAACAGTGTCATTTTTTCAGGTGGAGGGGTGTTTGGTATATTTGGTCAACGTATAACTGCCAAAGGTCGAGACTCTGTTGTGCTTCTTGGAATGTTGGTTCATTTTGTTACATTCTTCCTAATTTTATTGAACTTGCCTGAAGAGTCGCCAAATAGTGCCAGTCATGGGATGGGGTTCTTTTTTAAACCAAGGTAGAGTAAGAATTTCATTATTATACTCTGCCATTCAATTAGCCTATACAGTCCTTATATAACATGTAATATGTCTTATACCATCACTACCACACCATATAATACTGAACCAGACCTTGTCACACCATGCTACATCATCAAATGCATGAAGTTAATGAGCGGTAAAAATATATCAAATCCGACTATGAAGACTTTATCAGATATCCAGTCCATTGTAATTACCATACCATACCATACCATACCATACCATTAAAGGCAATACATTTCTAAGGGTTTGAAAAATTTAAATAATTTAAAATTTGCATAGCATGACCATGCCATACCGTACCGTACCGTACCATACCGTACCATACCGTACCGTACCATATCATGCCAAACCGTATCATACCATGCCAAACCGTACCAAACCATACCATAGCAAACATATTATATCATACAATATCAAACCATACCATACTATACCACACCATGCCATACATCACGCTATGCCATACCATACCATACCATACCATACCATACCATACCATACCACACCACACCGTACCATACCTCCACCATACCATATGGTATTGTAGTCACAGCGTCATCTTTGAATCATGTCATTTAACACATTTTGCAGTGTTTCAATAGCAATGCTATGCGCATTTCTCCTTGGGTTTGGTGACAGTTGTTTTAACACCCAGGTATTTTACCATTTAAAATCTGATCGAATTTCCTTTTACGGATTTGAAATAATATTAGAGAGGTTCAAATTTTGATTTCCATTACCATTAGCCAATCAGATGCCTGTAATCTACCCGATTAACCAATCAAATGCGTATTAATCCTGTGGTGGTGGTAGAAATCATATATGAATTTTTTTATTACATCTCAAACAAATTATTGTTACGAGGCCAAAAAAAAAGATGTGGGTTTCCGGTTTGGCGACCCTACCCTAGCTTTTGGACGTCGAAATCCCGACCCTAAACTTTTTTTATTGGATCATGCTTGTAAGTGTTTCCACTTAAAGGAAAAAGTTTGTGGAAAATTGAAATTTGAGGCAATATTAGGGAAATTTATCTTTGGATGTGGCAGCACTGACTAAACAAAATGGCGTCCGGTTGTTAGGAAAATTAAAAAAAAAGTGAACCGACCTACCCTGGCAATTGCTAGATAGTATACTTCAAAATAAGATTTCCGTTTTTATATCAATTTTTAAAATAAGTTAGGATTAGGTTAGGGTTTAGGTTAGGGTTAGGTTAGGGTTAGGGTGAGGGTTAGTATTAGGGTTAGGTTTTAGTGTTGCGTTAGGATAGTTTTTTCTACGTTATAAAAACGGAAACCTTATTTTGAAGTATACTATCTAGCGATCACCGACCTACCCTACCTAAGTTTTTATAAGAAGAAATCGGAAACCCACATATTTTTTTGGCCCGACTGTTCCTTAAAGGCTGTTTTCCACTAGGCGGAATTTTCCGCGCGGAGCGGAATTTTTCTTTGTCTTGTGATTTCTCGGGTGGAACTAATTAGAAATAACAAAGAAAAATTCCGTTCCGCACCCAAATTTCGCCTAGTGGAAAACCGGCTTAAGGTCCATTTCCACTCAAGAAATATTTCCATGGACAGAAAATTTTCCGAAAATAAAAGTTGAAAATTTTTTTCCGACGGGAAATTTGTGTCGACCAATTTTACAAAATTTTGTTTCTGGGGGAAATTTTCCCGAATGGAAATGGCCCGTTAGTCCTTTCATCGTACATCTTTGTAACGGTCTATTTCACTATTCAACTTGTTATTTTTCAGATTATGTCTTTACTGGGTAATTTCTATTCTGACAATAGTGCTTCTGCTTTTGCGATATTTAAATTTTCTCAGGTAAGAACAGACACGGGAATTTTGCAGGTTAATTTTGCTTGTATTTTAACGGGTTCTGAAAAGCTCAAGGTTGTTTGTTGTTGTTTAGTCTGTCGCCGCTGCAGTTGGATTTTTCTACAGTAGTCATTTGGGGCTGAAAGCACAACTCTATATTTTGGTAAGAAAATATTCGTTTTGAAACTAAAGCCTTGTCAAACGAGAACGAGAGCTGGAAAGCGCGAGTTTCTCGAGTTGTAGCAAGCTTGTCAACTACAAAGTTGTCACTCACAACTTGTTGACAAGTTGTTGAATTGCATGATGATAACAAGTTGTTGGAACAACTTGTAACAAGTCTGTTGAGCTCAACAACCTTGTAGCGAGTTGTCAACAAGCCGTTGACAACTTGTCAACAAGCTGG
>CACRXK020017931.1:0-10294 GCA_902702795.2 Paramuricea clavata
GCTCCAAGATCTCTTTGCCACAGGCGGTTTCAAACTTCATAAATGGGACTCTAACTCTACTGAAGTGTTGAACTCTATTCCGCCAGAAATTCGAAGCAACCAAACTACATCTAAGTTAGGAGATTCAGACAACTTCGTTAAGACACTTGGCATAGAATACAACTCAAATCAAGATTGTTTTCGATTTTCTACTGCTGAGCTCTCTGTTGATCAGTCCCACCTTACCAAACGCAACGTATTATCTGATTCTTCAAAGATCTTCGACCCACTTAGTCTTATCTCGTGTGTCACGATTGTTGTGAAAATAATTTTCCAACAGCTATGGAAACAAAGCATCGATTGGGATGAGCCATTGCCACCGGACGTGCAGAGAAAGTTTGTTTGAACTGTCCAACTTAAGAATCCCTCGCTGCTATACGCCAATACATTTCCAGATTGTTGATCAACAGCTTATTGGTTTTTCTGACGCCAGTGAAAAGGCTTATTGTGGTACTGTTTATTTGAGAAGCACTAACGCAACAGGTGAAGTTCACATATCTCTTGTCATGGCTAAAACACGCATTGCACCAATCAAGAAAGTTTCCCTACCTCGTCTCGAACTTTGCGGAGCTCTTTTACTTGCGCAGATGATGAGACATCTTCAAGAAATCCTTTCCATTCCATTGTTGAATTTACATGCCTTCACAGACAGCTCAATCGTTCTTTACTGGATCTATGGCACTAGCCAGCGGTTTAAAACTTTTGAAGCTAATCGAATTGCAAAGATACAAGATCTGATACCACCTCAAAGATGGAAACACGTTGATGGTTTACAAAATCCAGCAGACGTCGGATCTCGTGGTATATTAGCAAAGGAAATTAAAGAACACCCCCTGTGGTGGACTGGTCCAGATTGGCTTAAGCAAAATCAGTCGAATTGGCCATCGAAATTTACTGCACCTCCTTCACTGGAAGCTCTCCAATCGCTGGGTGTCACGAAAGACTGCTTACAACTAAAAGAGAAAGAAGAAGTTACTCTGCAAACAACGACAGATACAGCCTCGACGGAGCCTGTGATTGACATTACTCTATATTCCAGTTACATTCAACTCGTGAGAGTTACTGCTTGGGTATTTCGCGTAGTCACCCGTTCAAACCTATTCAGTTCTACACCACTAGCAGTGTCTGAACTATCCAAAGCTAAAACTTGGTTGATTAAACAAGCCCAAGCTCAAATGTTCCCAAACACTATCAAATTGTTAAAAAAGAAAAACCCATCACCATTGTCGGATCCTTTGCAATCATTGAATGCCTTCTTGGATAAAGACGGATTATTAAGAGTTGGTGGTCGTCTTTCGCAGTCAATGAAAGATTACGAATCTCAGCATCCACTGGTCCTTCATGGAAAGCATTATCTGTCAACCTTGATCATACAAAGCGAACATAAACGATTGTGTCATGCTGGTCCAAAGCTTAGTTTAGGATCTCTTCAGGATACCTATCACATCATTAGTGCACGTAGAGTCGTTCGTAAGTTGATACGTGAGTGTGTAGTGTGCAAGTGAGCATCTCCAAAGATAACAACTCAACTGATGGGTCAACTTCCGTCAGCACGTGTTTTGCCCACCTTTGCCAATGAGAGAGTCTCAGTAGACTATGCTGGACCGTTTACACTAAAGATAGGATCAGTTCGAAAGCCAACGTATCGTAAAGCCTATGTAGCAGTTTTTGTTTGCCTCGTAACCAAGTCGTGTCACATCGAATTAGTATCAGACCTCTCGGCGGAAGCATTCCTTGCCACACTTCGACGCTTTGTTTCTCGAAGAGGAAAACCCATGCAGATTTGGAGCGATAACGCGACTTGTTTTCGACGTACGGTCGGTACGGATAAAGATTTAAGGGAACTTTATCGACTACTTCAAAGACCAGATATCAAAGAATCTGTTATGAACTTTTGTTCGTTCCAAGGCATCCAGTGGAAGTTTAGCCCACCCACCGGTCCTCATCATGGTTCTGTTTGGGAGAACGGGGTAAAGTCTTGTAAACGGCACTTGAAGCGAATAGTTGGGGAAACCAAACTAAACTTCGAAGAAATGACAACCACCCTCTGCCAAATCGAAGCCTGTCTCAACTCTCGTCCACTGATACCTTCTCTTGATACAAATGATGATGATGGAATATCTCCACTTACCCCTGGACATTTTCTAATTGGACGTCCTTTAGAAGCTCTACCTAGCCGCATTTATAAAGAGCCCATTCTTGGTTTAAAAAGATGGAAACTCTGTCAAGCATTGACGCAACATTTCTGGAAACGATGGTCTGCTGAATATCTCAATGGCTTACAACGATTTAACAAGTGGAAAGTTCCAAAACGAAATCTTCAACTAGATGATATTGTCCTCGTTAAAGACAATCGTACACCAACTTGTCAATGGCCTCTTGCTCGAGTCACAAAGGTTCATCCTGGTCCAGATAAACTTGTTCGAGTCGTTACTGTACAAACGAAGACTGGCACCTTCATCCGACCGATTGTGAAGTTATGTTTACTTCTACCAGCGAAGGAAGTGCCGAAGAAAGATGATGAAATGAAGTGAAGTAATGAACAATGAACGAACATAAGTTTGAACAGATAAGTTTTAGATATATGTTTATATTATTTCATGACATTCTTGTGTTGATCCAATCAAGGTCGGCGGAATGGACACGCGTTATATGTCTTACATAAAGTTTTTAGCATAATTTAGCAAGCGCATGCGCAGTAAGCATGCTCTTAAGAACACATGTTTTGTAGGAAAAGAAAATATAAGTTTTACCTCGGTTACTCGCTGTTTTTCTTGGGTAAAACAAAGGACTGCTAGCTAGGCAGTTAAAAGCAAGTAAACAATCGCATCTAGGTATTCTGGTAATTGCACAAATTTATGGACTAAAATGTTTCAATTATAGTAGATCGGGATCTATTGGGGACCTGTTTATATGATCTAGACTATCCAGAACACATGCTTGAAGCCTAATTCATCTTGCCTGTTTGGTATACAGTGCTTATTGATCCTTATTGTATATGGTGAATTTCTTGGCTTACATATAGCCAGGATTCTGGCAATGGAAACCTCACGCTTAGCTAGGCCGATAGTAGCAGGACAGGATAGAACATACTGGCAAATGTCGTCTCCCACCTAGCCAGGTAATACGAACAGGGCCCAATTGTGACAAGTGAGCCAGATGAAGTAAAAAAACAATGAAGTTCATATACAGGTATATATCCATAAATTTTGATACCTGAACAGCAACATTGAACAAAATCATTCTGTCCCAATGTCATCCATCTTCCTTAAGTTTAGGACTCTGAGACCAATGAATATATTGTCAATCAAGGATTAAAACCAATGAAGACAAGTGTTATTGTCAAACAAACGAAAATATTCATGTCCACAGGGTGCAACACGCAATGTTGAACACATTATTTTGAAGACACATTATTTTTGAAGACACATTATTTTTTTTTTATTATTTTTGAAGACACATTATTTTGAAGTCGACTAAGCTCGACTAAATGTCGAAATTGACGAAAAACGAGCCAAAAAACAGTTATTGAGCTAATCAATCAAATAAATTCTTGGCATAAGTTTGACGGTCCATAGTCCAAATATTTGATGAGCTTCTTTATCCCATTTATACCAACAAAATTTTAAAAATTCCCTGTATTTAGATATTCGCCATATTGATCGCCACGCTGTTTGGCAAGAAATTGACATGTCAACTTGTCCTGGCCCGGAAATGTCCTGTTTACTTGTACACAGGATATTAATAAGTTAATGTGAAAATATGAAGATAAAAGTATCTTTTAAAAAATAAAACGTCTCAAACCTTGATTTGAAAGGCTTTTAAAAACGCTAATCCGTTCGGAACCTACAAATTCGAGGGGTGGTATTTAAGCTTGCGCAAGGCAAAGTTTGAAGACCCATATCTTCGCAATCACGCAATTAATCAAAAATCGCCACGAGGAAGTTGAGGAGAATTCTTTTAAGAACAACATATATGAATTTCATGGCAAAAAAACAAAAAAAACGCTTGCAGAAAAGCTCTGAAGTAACCCCATATGTTTGTTTACAAATTTCATGTGATGAAGCGTTTTACGCATTTTGATTGGCTTAGGGCAAAAATGTAAACAATAGCAATGTCAAGAAGCAATGTCAAGAAAAACGATTTCAGGATTACAATGCAAGGGATGTTACACCAAGCAACATGTTCCATGCAACTTGCAATGATCATAATTAAAAATAGTATAAAAACCGTGAGTGCTAACGTTTGGCGCCATATTGTCAGTCAAAAGTCAATATGAAACCACTCAGTTGCAGGAAGGATGTGCAAATTGTGTTGCAACAAAATTGCGAGACAAATTGCATAGTGTAACAGCGCCTTATAACAACAATTTGAAAGCTGATCTTCTAATTACTTAGGCTACACAATTTTTTACACCAGTATACTTGTCCCATTACTTATTTTACACCAAAAAATGATGATTTAAATTATATAAAGTTATGAACCATAAAAACGCTGGCAGGGGGGTGGGGGTCGGACAAAAGTGCGAATCACTTTGGGGGAGGGTCAGGAAAAAATAGCATGGTATATTTCATTTTCACCAGCCCTCTCCCCTCTCCCCTCTATAATTAATGACCGGTCCCTAAATGGGTTAATTATTTCTTCCCTAAATTTCTTCCTTAAACAGACATCGACAAAAACCACCCATCTATCTATATTTATTGTAACAGGAAAAAGCGTACACAACCAACGAATTGAACGACTCTGGAGAGATGTTTTTGGTGGATGCCTTAGTCTATTTTATGAGCTTTTTTACGACCTAGAATATCACGGAATGTTAAATCCTGATGACGAGTCACACATGTGGTGTCTGCATTATGTGTTCATTCCCATTATTAACAGGCACTTAAAGAACTGGAGAGCAGCATATGTACAACATTCTCTAAGGACAGAACACAATAAAACTCCAATGCAACTGTGGATTTCTGGACTTAGTGAAGCATGGGATTCCTTCCATGCAGAAGATTTATATTTGCAGGTAGAATTACAATCTTTTGACTTTGGTGAAACTTTGGTTTGCAGGCACAGGATAACATTCACCCAACCCATTAATTGGCAGTACTCTTTCACTGATTGCCTGGCATTACACAGTCATGCAAGCCAGTATCTTTCCTCACATACTAAAATACTAAAGTAGGTGCGTTCAGGCGCACCAGCAGTCAATTTTTATTATGGGATATCATGCTAAACACTCACATCATTGCGATGTTGTAGGGAGACTTCACAAACTATGGTATTGATTGGGAAGGTCCTATTCCAGAAATGACTCCTGATGTGGTTGAAGTTCCAGTAACCAATTGTCCTTTATCAGAAGTCCAAGCAAATATGTTACCAACAGTAACCAATCTAAGTTATCCTGAAGCAGTGCAAGTATTTAACGACATTGTCAACTTGTTACCAAACAATTAATTTATAATTTTGCAGCTGTTTATATTTGAATTACAGTACCAGTACTATACACATGGATAGCTTAATATCATTTTTGTCTACAACAAATTTTTGCCAGAAAACATGACTGGGCACACAATTACAGTATCCGTAAACTCTTCCTCATTCCCTAAATGTATTGAAGATCGACGTTGCCTTTGAAAATGCACATCCAACCGACGCAAACTCGAATTCTCTAATACAGTATAAATAGTTGGCGCACAAATTTGAAATTTTCTAGTCCATCTAATGCGATTTCTTGCATATTCGGGTGCGATTTTGTGGAATTCCGACATTCCTCATGAACAATCCACGCTTTACGCGATCTGTCGACGGGGGGTAACACGTGCGCGCGCGAGACAATTTTTCGGACAAACAAACCAGCAAAGTATAAGCTTTTATAAAGTACGTGTCCGAATTTTTGATGGTTAAAAGGTGTGCTTGGGGCACTTGTAAAAGCGATAGTCGCTATCCAGAAAGATTAAAAACAGAAGATGGTAAAATAATAAAATTCCACAGTTTTCCATCGGCAAAAAAGTTTAAAGAACGAAGGGAAAAATGGATTCGGGCATGCTGTCGTGGTGATGCTTTCGAATGTAAGAAGGACAGCTATATTTGAAGTCTTCACTTTCTTGGCCAACAAGGACCAACAAAGGAGAATCCAATTCCTTTTCCAGCCAATGCTAACAAAGAAAAGGTATTGTATTTTAAATATTCTGAACGAGATTTGAAATTTGACTGTTCGAAAATCGAAATATACTTGTTTAAAACCGTATTAATACTGTATACAGATTGTGAGACTGAGCCGAAAGAGAAAATCGCCAACCAAGCGAAGTCAAACAACCAAACGAATCCGCAAATCAGACGAAAGTTCAGCTGCAGATGTGTTGTTGATGCTACTTAATGGTCCTGTAAAGAGCAGTAATGATGTTTCTGTTGCCAAATCGATGTATAACGATGAAAGGCAACTGGAGTCAGAGCCTGCCTGTCATACAACTGAAAATTGTCCTACAACTGAAAATTGTTCTACAACTGAAAACTGTTCTACCACTATTCCACAACATGTCAGCGATGAAGCTCAGGTAAACATATTTGTTTTCAACTCTTGGGAGCTAGTAAATTGCGTGTATAATTATTTGTATTTAATATGTGTCTTCAATAGACAACCATTGAGATGTGTCACCTGAGTCCTTACACAGATTTATTACTGTCAGATAAAGAGAATCTGAGAAGGTCATTGTTTGTTGAAACTGTAATGGATCCTAAAAAAACTCACCATTATACTGGTAAGTTCGAACTTTGAAGTCTGAATGCTACAGCCCATTTTGGGCCTGTTTACATGGAGGTTGAGTAACCCAAGTAGTGAGGTTACCCCACTAACAGGGTCAAGAAGGGTCACCCTACCACTAGGGTTATGTTGCACTGATAGGGTAACCCTACCTATGCATGGTAACTAAGCTGGTTGTATTTAAAAATGCAAGTGAGCATGAACTTTTGGGCGGCAAGTTGTATACATTTGTGTACACATTTTTGCTCAGTGTTGCATTCCTAAAATAACACATGACCCGCTTGCTAGGGTAAACATACCTGACACGTTTACATGGCTTATGTAAACAACATAGGGTCACTATATTTGATAGGGTTACCCTACCCTAGGGTAATCCTAGCACGTATGTAAACACACACTATAAAACACATTAGACTAGGGTCCGTAACTCTGCTGCTAGGGTAACTCTGCTGCTAGGGTCACCCTACCTCCATGTAAACAGGCCCTTAGTGTTCATATGTATCAAATGTTAATTACATGGCTCTTTGGCAGGTCTTGAAAAGCAAGTGTTCCTTGCTCTGTTTGAATTGATTAAAGAAAAGGCATCCATGCTATACACATGGAAAGGGAAAAGAATGACAAGAAACAATAGTGAAAAAAATCACTATTTAAAGGTGATTAAAATATGATTTGGGGAATATTATTTACAATATAAAATCTCAGTCCCTCCACTCCCTCACCTCGATTACTTTTTCATTTCAGCATAAATATTCTTTCAATAAACTAACAGTTATGGAGCAAATGATCATGGTCCTTGTACGGTTGCGACGTTTACCAAGCATAATTATGCTCGCTGACATTTTTGGCATATCAATAGGTACTGCTAGCAGGATTTTTATGTCATGGATTTTGTTTCTGAAAGAAGAACTTGTGTTCTTGCTTCCATTCTCAAGTGTTGAAGAAATGTCAGGTCTTCCGATTCCCAAGCCCTTTCAACATATTTGCAACATCCGTGGGATTATTGATTGCACGGAATTCTACATTGAAAAGCCATTTAGAGTAGCTTCGCAGAGGTCCACCTACAGTTCATACAAGTCAAGAAATACATTTAAAGCATTCATTTCAATATCCCCACTCCTGCATATTAACTTTATCTCCAAGCTTTACACTGGAAGCGTCAGTGACAAAGAGATTACTAGACAATGTGGTTTCCTTCAACTGTTAAACCCAGGTGATGTAATTATGGCAGACAAAGGGTTTAATATACAAGACTTATTAGCAATACATCATACAAGGCTACTTGCACCACCCATAATGAAAAAAGGCTGTATTAATGCCAAATCATCAATAGCAACGAGAAGAATAGCGAAGGCAAGAGTTCATGTGGAACGCATAATAAGAAAGCTTAAATGCTTCTGCTTTCTAAGAGGCACCATCCCATTGTCATTTAAACCATATTTAAATTCTGTTCTCAAAGTGTGTGCTGCTCTAGTAAATTTGCAGCCAGCAATCATTCAAAACAAGACAGATGATGATGATGGGCTGAGTTTCATGAACAGCAGTGATGATGAGTGTGATGATGATGAGTGTGATGAAGATGATGATGTATGTGATGATGATAATGAATGTGCATGATGGTGATGATGATGAATGACAGCAAAAACTAATGTATTTTATACTTGACTTTTATATGTGAGGGGACACAGGAAAAGGGACCTATAAAGAATTTAAACAATTCTGATAAATCATGAGATTATTCAGAATCAATGTTGAAAGTGAAATTGTTTTTAATACAGAACTAATATGAAGCCGGGCGCCTCGTTTAAGTGGGCCAGCCCAGCAAACCAGGCTCATGTAAACAGCAGCTAAGTTATAAATATAGCCCTGCCCCTAATGTATCAGAATTGATTAAATTCTTTCTAGGTCCCTTTTCCTGTGCCTCGATCCCCACATATGTAATAATGTTTAATATTAACATCCTTGTGTGTGCTTCTGATTTTGAAAAGTGTTCAGCAAAAATGTCCTTGTTTCAGTGCGTGTTTTCTCAGCATCTGCATGTTTGAACCATTTGTGCTCTTTAGCACAATATTCCTCTGGTCCTGACTCATACATGTCCAAGTCCTTAAAGCAAATTAGGAAGGAATGGTGTTTACTTTCTTGAACTTCTATTTGGGTTGGTAAAGTTATTCAATTTCTTAAAATCGTTTGAGACCAAACTGACATAATATATAAGTTACCTGAATAAAGTACTTCAGAAACTTTGCAATGTAAATACCACAATTGTTGCTATAAGGATGTTGTTGAGGGACCTAGAAACATTCATAAGTGATACTAATTTTTCTTTGGCAAATAAATAAACATTTACTTATTGAATGTATACCTTTAAAACCTTGACTTCCATATTTTGGTGTTTCTTCGGAAGTGAATGTTTTCCAGTCAGGTAAATAAGGTAACTATAAAATAAAATTACAAACAAGATATAGACATGAAATGTATAAACAAGCAAATTAATAAGCCATTACACCCACTTACTTTAAAATCAGACTAATTTCAATTTTTCTGGTTGAAACATCCCAGGTGAGAGAATCCATGATAATTACCTGTTGAGAAGTCACATAATAGACAATATATTTAACAATTAGGTTTTTATTTCATTCAAAGAAATCAGTCATGAAGCCATTAAAAACAAATCAACAGCTCATTACCATGGGGTCAAGGTAACTAATAACCAATGGTACCTACACAAAATAATGGAGCAAAAAACAATTATATTAGTACATATACTACACAGCCAAAAATGCCCCAATTGCAACAAGCTTGTTGACAACTTGCATCAGGCATCTGATGCAAGTTGTCAACAAGCTTGTTGCAAGTTGTTGAGAACAGACTTCAGTGAACAAGCTCGATGCAAGTTGATTCATCAACTTGCAACAAGTCTGCAAATGATATTAGTTGCAACAAGCTTGATTTTAAAAGGCTTGTTGCAACTTGTCGACAATTTGCAACAAGCTTGTCAATTTCATCAACTTGCAAGAAGCCTGTGGTTTTTGGTTGTGTATAGTTGTTGGCATATATATCACAACATTTAATATTGATATACCTTCTGTTTATGGGAATAAATATGTATTCATCCAACAGCAAATGTGGCCCAAAAAACATCTCAGCAGTACTGTTTCTTTCATATCTGTGCAGTAAAACATAAATAATGTAAGGTTAGCAATTATTTGTCTAATAATTTAATCTGTTAAGCACTGGAAAAGGAACCAAGAAAGTTTTATACCTAGAAGGTTTCTTCTTTGCTTGTTCACCAGACAATGTGGTGAAAAAGAACGTACTGATGACAGGGTAAATGCATTTTTCTTGTCTGAAATTAGAAGACCAAAATATAGCATGGACAGGAGCATTGGAACCTTTCAAATATTGGGGGGGGGGGAATCAGGCGCCGAGCGAAAAATGTTTTAACTTTAGCAGTCTCTAGACAGCCAGAAATGGCCGTTTGCAGGGCCGTCGCTACAACGTTAA
>CACRXK020017933.1:0-10293 GCA_902702795.2 Paramuricea clavata
TTCCTTGCGATAGTAACTTCTAGTTTATAATTATTATGTCTAGGTGATTGCAAGACAGCGAACCCCAGCAGAGGTACAGTACAGGTTTACATAACCATCCATAAGACCTGACAAAAAAATTGGTTCTGGTTTCATAAACATCTCAAATAAACAAGTTTTAATGATAATGATGCCATCTTTAGTGTCAGATTAGATTGAAAGTAAGCAACATTAAATGACCAGAAAAACTAGCATTGCCAGGTATAACTGCAACCGCATTGAAAAAGCATGTATAGTATAATTTTTTCAAAGATTCAAGAAGAATATGAACGACTTCAACGACAAAAAGAAGAAGAAAGATTGCACAGAAGAACAAACCCGAAGGTTTAATGATGTTTTTTTATTTAATTGTCCTGTTTGTCCAATGAGTAACAACGGCATAAAGGTGCAGACAACAGAAACAAAGATTGAATAGAAATAAAGCCACTTACTTACCACTGTTGTATTTGAATTTAGGGAAATTTTGTTGTTGGTGTTGATGGAACAGATCTTTTTGAACCATATGATGATTATAATGATCGGTATGTGTGAACAATGAAACGTGGATTAAAAGAATGAAATAGAACTCATCAACGCTCAACAGTTTCCTCAAATAACATTGTATGGCATTACCAATGAGCTCCATTTTTTATCTGGAGCGAGTCCAAAAAGTAAAGCCACTATTGGACGTCGGTTTCGGTCCCTTTCTCTTGTTTTTGCCTGCGCGGTCTGCAAAGATTGTGCCAAAATTTCGTGTTTTGACAAAACTGGTTTTATGAACTCAGAACTTGTCTTGATTAGCGATACGGTGCGTTTAAGCCATACGTATATGAACTGAAAAATGATAAAAACTGTCACTATGTGTTTTTTAGGGCAATGCCAAACGTTGAGGTCACTAAAATGGTAATCAATCAATCTATAGAGGTAACACATAATCTTTATAGTGATGCTAAAGTCTTTGGGCTAAGGGTGCTGTTGTTTGGTTTTCTAAAACGTATTCATTCAGTAACCTAAGTTAGAACAATCTTTAGGCGCCATTAACTACAAGTGACACAATGACGTTAAGTGGCAACCTCACAGTTCAAAATGGCAACGGTATTGGTCACGTGTCAGCTGCGTGGAGACGTGTGGTGTCGACCTTCTCCTGGGCGGAGGTGAGTAGAAATTCCTTTGACGCCACTGTCGCCATCCAGGCCTGGGGACAATATGGAGAAAACTAGAAATTCTTGGATCTCAAACAAAGCTGTAGATCGAAACCATTCTTGGAAATACTCGAGACAAGAAATGTTTCTGAGCAGAAATTGTTTACTAACATTGACAAATGATAGTGACTGTGTTTTCAGTTCAAGTTAACTACAGGCCCTTCGTTTGGCCCATCCAACTACCCGACGAAGTTCTCCTCATATTTTTAGGTAGTTGTACTGTATATTGTCTCTGCCTATACCGTGGCATCGACCATTCGAAATCGATTAAAAATTAAATTTTCCCTTTAGATTGAATTTGCCGCAGGTAACGGACCCACGTTGCAGTTAAGAGCGTTTCGAAATCTCACAACGTGCAGGTGTGAAATGTTATTTCAAAAATTACAACTTATCAATTTAAAACTTATCAATGTTGTGCATATTTCTTGTCAAGTTATGGTAATTTGGGATTGGTCTTTCATAAACAAACCCGTGGGATTGGAGCTGGCGTTCAAGCAAGTATGTTGTCACCTACTTTCGAGGGCGTGGCTACTTTTGGGATCTTACGGTATTGAACTAGATCGCGTGGCCTGATTCTTAGTGAACTGATGGCAGTGTAGTTAATACATGTGCATGTCTCCTACCTCTACAGCAGGGCATCTGTTTCTGTAGAAGGCTTTTGTAGTAAACTTTATACATTTACCACCTAACCAGGCGCAGTTGTGAAAAATGCAACTATGGGTCCTCTGTGGGCGATTCCGGTGCAGTGCTCTAACCAAACTGCTACTTATCTATTTTAGTGGTTGCTAGGCAACTAGGTAGCCATACAACTGGCTATATCACGTGGAAAGGTGGGTCGGGATCCTCCATGGAAAGCTCTTTTGTGAAGGAAAGTGATAATTCAAGATTGCAACTTGGACTTCAGGTAGGTATGGAGATCGGATGTAGCGCTCAAATGTCTCCGCGATGTTTGCTTGTGTGGATGATACAATGTTTTGGTTGTTGCTTTGAACAGTGATAACACGCACAAAACAAAGCGCGATGTCTTATATGTCACAATTTCTGTGGTGACTTATACACACGAACAAACGTTCGTAATTGTCAGTTATTCTTTGTCACATAGAAACTGGAACGCCAGTTTTCCACATAACATTTAGCCAAATCTCTCGTGTACACAAACAAATAATAATTGTCATAGAAAAATTATCACAAAAATTTGTGGACGAGGCTTACTCATGATTTTCTTCTTGTAGCTCGGAGTTAAGAATTGTTTTGCGTCGCTGACATATCAATACAAGATAGACGTGGATACAAGGTTACGCACTGGAATAAAGTAAGTGAAGTCTCATTCATACCATTCTTATTGCACGCTAGTTTATATTTCTATGTATGATGTTTGTATCTAGTGTATATTTTCTTTCCCCATCACAGATTTGGTTTGCTAGAGTCACAGTTGAGCTATGGCGCTGACAGAAAGATATCTGAGCACAGTAACCTGGGTGCTAGTATAACTATCGGTAGTCTAAATGGAGTTGTGTTAAAAATCAGGTAATATATACATTGTCTCTGTACTACACTTGAGTATTGTAATATGTTGGCTTGCAATCGTTCGTTGTTTTCTCGGTGAATTGAAGACGACATTCAAGGTACGGTAAATTATCTGATAAACGCCCACTCTCCAAGGCTTTGATAAGGCATTTCAATCAAATCTCGGTCAGCGGAGGTAGAGACGATGACAAACGGCTGTGGTGTCAAGGAAAAACAACTACCTGAAAAAATGTAAACACAACTTCCACGGTTTGAGCGAAGGCCCTTCGTTAGGAGCGAGGTTTTGGTTGAAGTAAGTAAAGTACTATACCTACTTAAAACAGGCTAACTCTACTCAATTGCATGTTCTCTTCACACCACGACCAGTCAACTGAACTATACTGTATTATGTATGCTATAATATCAACTGAACTATACTATATATGCTAGTATTCCAAAGATCGTAGGTTCGATTCCCACCTTGGCATATTTTTCAAGTTTGCCCGGTGTGGATATACACTCAGAGTAACATCACAAGCATCATATTCACCTCAGTACATTACACCAACACAGAAAAAAAATCATGAACTATACTGATCACGTTTCTTCTATCTTTAGATTAAATCGCTCGAATCAGAGTTTTGTTTTTCCTCTATTACTCTCTGATTCGATATCTCCAATGGCGATATTTTATGGAACTGTAACACCACTGCTTCTCTACTACGCTATCTCCACGCTTCTTGTGAAACCATTCTTGGCGAAAGCAAAAGAGACGTATGTCTTATAGTTATCATTACGTTGGGTCTCTGTATATTAGGATGTTAGGGTTTGTAATCCAAGTGAGAATATATACATTTTAAGACCTAACCAGGAACGACTGCGAAAAATGCAGCACAAGGTCCTCTGGTAGGAATTGAACCTACGGCCCTGCGATTCCGGTGCAGCGCTCTAACCAACTGAGCTACAGAGGCCAGCTGTTAAGCTGTAACCGTAAGTTCATGTACTGTATATATAGGTAATCGGGTGTGCGGGTTGTGATAAGGTGGACTTCAACGATTTGGATTTTTGCACTTCACTTGGTGGCAGGCCTTAAAATATCTTTTCCAAGGCCGTCTGACAAAATGTCCGGTGACGCTGAGTTTGGGTCGGACATATGTCCGATGACTTTCAGTTCAGTTTTGACTCGGAAATAAGTCTGAATGACACAAATGAATAAACGTTAAATGTTGTAAAGATATTAAATAATTTCTTTCATACTTATTTCCAAGCCAAAATTAACTCGCTTGCCAGAACAGCAGTGTTAAAAAAGATTTCGACAACTTAAGCCCGTTTTCCACTTCACCATTTCGCTCGCCGCCCCGCGCTCGACTATGTTAAAACAACATTTCCAGTACACCTTTTATACAATAGTACGTCGGACAAAGCTACAGTTTGGTCGGACACCAATTCACTTGGGTCGGACAAACAATAAACCTCAGTTTCACTTTGGTCGGACAGAATGTCCGGTGGTTTCCTCTCCACGTCGGACAATTTCACGAATGGGTCGGACAATGTCCGTGACCGACCGATATTTTAAGGCCTGTTTGGTGGAATTAATATTAGAATGTTAGGTCATGGAGTTTGTTCTTCTTACCTAGATCAAAATTTAATCTATAGCTGGGATCATACATTGACTTATTATCTTTATTTTATTTTTAGCTCCGTATCGAACAAACGAAAACCAGATTTCATTTCTCCCGTTCATCCTGGCGCCTTACAAAAGAACAGAAAACGTTCTTATGTCAGTTTAGGAAACCCAGGACGTCTAAGCACCGGTTATAATGGCTTGGGTGGACACTCAACCGTGTTGATGCCATCACAAGCGAAGAGAATTAAAAAGGTTGCCAAACCGCAAACTTTATCGAAATTCGTTCGGACGAAAGCGAATCCGCCTTTACCACATATGTAAAATATGCTAAAAATAGAGCGCATAGTAAGAATGTGTTAAATAGCACTAATATATAAGTGAAGATTTGCCTCCAGGATTTCTCGACATTCTTAGGTTTATCCACTGATCTGATAGTGAAACTGGATTAAACATCGTATTGAAAATGAACCTGGAAGTTAGCCACAAAAAGACAAAATAATTTCTTTTCTTACGTATTACCATGATGTTTCCTCTAAAGGCCGATTTACAGTACACAACGTTTGTCCTAAAACTGTCGCATGCAACATGTTTACACTTGAGTTGTACTGCAAGCAGTAAGCACATAACTTGCCTATGTTTTCTTCGGCGACTTGTGTGTTTGATTTACACAGTACAACTCAAGTTGTGAGCAGGTTGCATGCGACAGTTTTAGACAAGCGTTGTGTGGTGTAATTCGGCCTTAATACGCTCCCAGTAAAAAATAACAAAGAGAGTATGATTTTTTGAGAGGAAATTGTAGGATATTTTTTCTGAATGTTTCTTCAAACACGACTTCGTAAATTAATAATTATTTAAAGAACGTGATAATTTATTTAGTCCCCAGCTTCTAGTTAGCCACAGGAAAAACTAAGCCCCAGGGGGAGAAATAGAGGAAATGTGTATAATCAAGACATGATGGTTGGGAAACTAACAGAAATCATTGTATCATGTTTTTGTTTAAATTTATGTTAATTTGTGCACAGTAATGACCAATCTTCCAATAGGGATAGCAGAGATGAAACGTACAACCACAATGAGTAATATTTAATGAGTTAAAGCAAATGATTTATGCACAGTTCAACATGAAACAAACGTCTATTTTGTAGCTTTGTATTTTGGCTGGTTTCCAGACCATTGAACTGAATGCTTAAATCCTTAATACAATGTGAATACCTTTAGTTAGTATTTAATATGTGAAAGAAAAGAATAACTTAGTTTATAATAGCTATTTATTTTTGTTGTATGATAATATAAATAAAATTTGAATTGTATATAATTTCACACTTATTTTTTTCACACTATTAAATGTTTCTGTATAAATTCTATCTAATTGAAAGTGATTTTCACTTTTACAAGGAAACGTCCCTTAGTGTTAACCAGCTTTTAAATTTGCAAAACATCTCTCTACTTGAAAAAGATTAGCATTAGACTATGCATAACGCTTATGCACCTATCAATGTTAAGCCCCAGAGGGGGGGAGGGTCGCGCATAGGTGGGGCATTTGATTTTTTGAGCAAATTTTCAGTCAAATGCCCCACCGTCGGGCAATAAATATTGGTCAAATGCCCCACCATTTTGCAATAAATTGCAATAAATACTATATTAATAACAGTCATTTGGTTCAAATTGCCCCAACTCAGGGCCAAAATGCTAATCAACATCCCCAGGGTGGGGATGCAATTGATGATCAAATACCCCACATATGCCCCCCCCCCCTCTGGAGGTTAACATTGATAGGTGCATTATCATAACAATGATGTGGCATGCCGCTACGATCCACATGGGTGTCCCAAAAAGAAATCCCCATCTTGTGCGTTGTTATACCTTTGGGGATTTAAATTAATTTAATTGTACATGCACGGCGCAATATTTACAACTTTTCTTCGTCCAAATAATTAACGTATACTGTAAGTTGTTACGACAAATACTCGCTGCTCTGTAGTCAGCTGCTGTTCGTTTTAGAAGCTATTTTAATTTCCCAGAGGTATACAGGGTATATAAAAAAAAGGAGACCTTTAGAAATCAACCATATTGTTAAAATTTAAATGCCTTCTTTCAATTGCACATATGCTGAACCGTATAGTGCGTGAAATATTGATGGGGTGCATATATTAGAAAAAGGAGACCTTTAGAAATTGAAATAACGTTTAAACAAAAGATAGTCTGCTCATCTGCCATGCATACTGTACGTAGATCGCATGTTACACCCTGTGGGGATCGTCCCCCCAGTTGTTTGCGTGCCGGTTGCGCCCTCCGAAATCCGAGGAACCCATTGCACGTCTCCCCAGTTGGAGCGGGTTTGTCGCATTTAAACATAAAACTTACTGTACAGGGGAACTTTTATAGGATACCTGTACGGCTGTAGAGTGATCAGAATGTCCTATTAATGTCTTGTGGATCAGCGTTTTGATTTAATGAGCCAATCAGAAAACTGTGTTCTATCGTAAAGCTGGATAAAATGTCGAAATTGTGAGCGTTGAAGTAGAGTTGATTTATTCCTATGGTCACAATAAATCAAGCGAAATATTTCGACGAACTATATTTCAAACGTGGAGTCTAGTGTAGCTAAATTAAAGGGTGCCAAATTGCGAAGTTTTGTAGTTGTGTACAACAACCGTAAAAATATAAAAAAATCGACTTTTCGAGCGAAGTCGAAGGTCCTTAGTCTGAAAGTTAGTAGAACTGCTTCGAAGTTAATTGGAATTTTTGGTAGGTAGTTATTATAATCTATGAAGGTTTCTGATTACCTTGCGCATTCTGAATTTAGGGTCAGGAGTGAAGACAGATTAGAGATTCATGTCTAGCTATTTGTGAATGCTGACCCAAATCCTTACCCTGATCAGGATAAAACAGCGAGACATGAATCCATATCCCGTCTTCGTCTTCTGCCTTCGTTCACAACTGAATATTTTGGCAAAATTCGTTGTGAACTTCGTTCTGCACGAAGGCAGAAGGACAAAGACGGGATATAGTTTCATGTCTCGCTGTCTTTTTCTGGATCAGGGCAAGAATTATGGTCAGTATTCATAAACAGCGACACATGGGAAGACACGTTGTGCAACCACCAGTGACGTCCAACTCAGTATGCGCAAGATAAATGTACAGACGGCCAAAATTGTCAAGTATGCCTTCGTCTTCGTACTTCGTTGTCTTGCTCAAACTCTCTATTCATGCAGGGCGTGCTCATATACATATACCGCAATCTGGTATGCGCATGAGCGCGCTCATATGTAAAATCCAGTATTCTCATGGGCGTTGACTAGCTTATTGGCACAGGGACTTCGTGTGAAACTCCGAAGAGTTATTACGTTATTTCCAGGTAGTTCAGAAACAAATTGCATGCAATATGCAATATGCGACCTTGAGTTAGCTGTTCTCAATGCTTTCCCAACGCTACATCTGTATTTTATTTAAAATGCAACTAATCCCAAATATAGTTTTGGTTTGAAATTTATGGTGTATATGAATTTATATGTAATATTTGGGTCGTTCTGAGAAGAAATGTGAAAAATGCAAAATAGAAATGCAAAATAGAGCGGCTAGAATTTTAACAGGGAGCAGTTACGATGCTCCTTCAAAGGAGTTACTGCGCCAACTCAACTGGGAAACGTTGGAAGAGCGCAGACGTAACAAAAAAGCATTATTAATGTACAAGGTCAAAAATGGGATCGCATCTGATTCAATAGGAAATTTGTTTAATATTTGTGATAATCAAAATTACTCTTTAAGAAGCAATTTAAACAACTTTACGTTAGACAAGCCAAATACAAATTTCTTGAAAAAAAGCATTAGTTACTCTGGTGCAAAATGTTGGAATGATCTCACAAATGATCTTAAGAGTAAGTCAATAGGCATAAAGAGGTTTAGAGCTATTGTTGGGGGCGCAGATTAGTTTCCATATGATATTTTGAAATCATTAAAATATTCTTGTAAATAGTTATTATAGTAATTAGTAGTAGTTTGTAGTTTAAGTTTCTTTTGTATATATATATATATATATATATATATATATATATATATATATATATATATATATATATATATATATATATATATATATATATATATATTATTTAATCTTAAAAATGGTACATGTTGCTACTCAGAGTTTCATGCAATTTCGCAATCTTCAGGCAACTGTTATTACAAGTAAGTACTTAATAATTTCAATTGTTAAATCGAGAAGAGCCTGGAACTGGTGAAAAAATAAAAAACCTCTCTTACCGATTGGAACGTTTTAACCGGTAGATGTTGTCCCATTTACATATTTTTTATTTTTTCACCAGTTCCAGGCTCTTCTCGATTTAACAATTGAAATTATTAAATAGAAAGCACATAATCCGAATGGGATTTTCTATCCGAAATTTTGCTTACCATTAGCACAATTTCAAACCGGATGGGTTTTCCATGTAAATGGTAAACAACCAAAGTTTCTGGATATGATGTCATTAGGTGAATTGCAAATTAGTTTTCCTTTGTTTTTTGTACCGAAAACTCGCCTAATAACATCGTATCTGGAACTTTGACAGTGAAAAAGAGATTTTTTTTCAAAAAGGTACATTATTTAATTATTATTTATTATTATTTAAAAATATTTAACAACGGTAGCCCTATCAGTTATAGTTAAAAACTGTTTTCCAAGGGGCCGTTCACACGTATATACGTATATACACACACATACACATACATATATACATATATTATATATATATATATATATATATATATATATATATATATATATATATATATATATATATATATATATATATATATATATATATATATATATATATATATATATATATATATATATATATATATATATATATATATATATATGTGTATGTGTGTGTATATACGTATATACGTGTGAACGGCCCCTTGGAAAACAGTTTTTAACTATAACTGATAGGGCTACCGTTGTTAAATATTTTTAAATAATAATAAATAATAATTAAATAATGTACCTTTTTGAAAAAAAATCTCTTTTTCACTGTCAAAGTTCCAGATACGATGTTATTAGGCGAGTTTTCGGTACAAAAAACAAAGGAAAACTAATTTGCAATTCACCTAATGACATCATATCCAGAAACTTTGGTTGTTTACCATTTACATGGAAAACCCATCCGGTTTGAAATTGTGCTAATGGTAAGCAAAATTTCGGATAGAAAATCCCATTCGGATTATGTGCTTTCTATTTAATAATTTCAATTGTTAAATCGAGAAGAGCCTGGAACTGGTGAAAAAATAAAAAATATGTAAATGGGACAACATCTACCGGTTAAAACGTTCCAATCGGTAAGAGAGGACAACCTTTTCAAACAAACCGTTCATTCCGGAAAAGTTCCGGTTGGTCCGTCGAAATATGCTTGTTCCATTTATTTTCCGTATGGAATCACCGGAATTTCCATGTAAATGGTAAACAACCTTTGGCAGTGGAAAAGTTGATCAAGATGGGATTTTTTATTATAAAGATACATTACATTTCTTCTTCGAATGACCCAAATATTACACATACCAAAAACCATATTTGTGTTTAGTCGCAGTTAAAACATAGTTGGAACAATCATCAAACCTTTCTACAGCTTTAAATGTCCTCCGTAACAATCTGTGACTGCCAACTCTCATCCTCGATCGACCGGTTGTCTTAATTTTAAGCCTGGTTTCCATATGGTCGTAACGGTCGTAAAGATTGAGTCACGATCTTTCTCATCAGCCGAAATACAACATTTTAGAACTGAAAATACGCGTATATATAGTGATTATAACTAGAGAATACTTTTGGTTTACAGGTACAAACTATTGTAAACTGGCCGTTGAGAAAGATCGTGACTCTATTTTTACGACCATTACGACCAAATGAATACCACGTTTTGAAAGGTATGATTATAAATTCCC
>CACRXK020017934.1:0-10292 GCA_902702795.2 Paramuricea clavata
TTAAGAAAACATAGTAAGAATTTTTCTTATTACTCTCCCAAGAAATTTTTTCTTAAAACAAGTTGTTTTCTTCTTAAAATAAGAAAACGTAGTAGGTAGCGACAACAACAGATAGCTGGGGATTGAGAGGGATACTGTAGAACTATACTTGAAAAATACAAACAGAAACTTCGACGTTCTGTCAGCTCTCATCATGTCCTGTGTGATCATGTATGATCTTCAAGAATGCTTGGAATATCAAATTCTTGTTTCGAGCCAAAAAACACTTGGTAGTGTTTTTTCTTGACGTGTCCGTAATGGAAAAAACATTGCTTTATAAAGATTGCTTTATATATATCTTCTGATAGATGTGAACGAGTAGATGAGTATGCATGTTCCGACTATACGTATACTGGTATACCCTCTTCTGAACATTCATAATTCTTCCACTCGTTCACATCCATCAGAAGAAGAAAATCCCGCCTAAAATCGCAGCAAAAATTGCACCGTGTAACATGGCCTTAAGTTTGCTGTTCAATTTGAATACACACTCCTGTAACATAGGTAGAAAAGTACTGTAAATTGTTTTGCATGGTAAATTATAGACAAATTCATGAATAATCAAAAAATGTTTATCGCATTGGCACGTTGCCATGCATGCACTTGGAACACCTTTGTAAAGTCGATATGCTGGGAAGGAATATTTCTTCTAGATAAATATCAGGATTTTGGGGCATCTCAATCGAATTGTTGAAGGAATACATTTATTAGACCCAACCAGGATCAGGGTCTTAGCTGGAGGGCCGTGTTGGCCGTGTTATCGCGGCCAAAAACAGAAAAACACGGCTAGATAAAATGAACGCGGCTTCATTATTTATATAAGGTCGTGTATAGGTTCATAAAATAAGGTGTTCCTACTTACAACAGACAGAATTTCTTCCAATTTACGTCGTAAGAAAGTTTCTAAAATCTACTGTAGTTGTTGAAATTGGAAAAAGTGATCCGTGATGTTTTAATGTTTTGATGGATAATGAGACCATATGGTATTAAAATGGTTTAAATACCCCCAAGAGTTGCTGAAATAACTTAAAATTTTAATGTCAGTACGCAATGTGAACTAGCCTTGTATTTGGTTGCAAAGCATACAACAACGACATGCAGGCATTGTCTGTTGTTGGCTAGCATAACTACAAATATGCACACCCTGGTCATTTAGAAACACGCTCAAGATCTAAGATCCTAGCTAAGACCAGGAGCAGTCACGAAGTGTAGACCCTCTAGGAGGAATCGAACTTGCGGCCCTGCGATTCCGGTGTAGCGCTCTAGCCAACTGAGCTACAGAGAGACAGTTGTCAAGCTCTAACCGCAAGTTCATGTACATACTATAAGGTGATGCCAAGGTGTATGGGTAATTATTATATACACAAGGTCTGGATATGAGGTATTCTGCAATCTGATTGGTTCTCTACTAGCAGGATATTAGCTCATATCCTGCTAGTAGAGAAAAACAAAATGGCGGCCAAACTGAATTTACGATGTTTTGCAAACGAGAAAACAGCAAGTTGTCGCTTTTTATAACCTTTACAGGATTAAAAACACAATGAAAAAACTCCCACAAATTGTTTTCAGGTTAGCAAATAAATTTTTAAAATTTAAAATGGTTAAAAATATATATTTTTGAAAAAATAATCGGCCGAAAGAGCGAAGATAAAAACAAATAAAACAAAAGTCAAAATAGAAAAATATTGAAAATATTCGAAAAGCAAAGTCTGTGAATTCAGACCTTGTGTATATAATAAAACAGTTATTCCATTCACTCTCGTTGAATATGAGCGATAGCCGATTCGGCGCTACGCGCCTCATCGGCTATCAGCTCATATTCGACTCGAGTTCGTAGAATAACTATTAAATATCAGGATTTGGGGCATCTCACTATAACTACTTGTTGAAGGAATTTGTAGATGGAGATTTCGAGTGGAATTTTTATACATTTTAGGCCCTATTCTACGTCGATCAGCTTTACCTAAAGACACGAAAACGTCTCCTGAATTAAATGGGTCACCAGAATCTCAAAGAGCACTAGTGAACACATCCCCAGGTTCTCGTATGCAACCCCGATCTCGCAGGAAACCGCCCACAGGTTTGTTAATACCTCAAGTGTCAATAACCCAAATATGATTTTCGTTTCGATTTGTATAATATTTGGCTCATTCCAAAAAGAAATGTAATATACCCATGTCTTTATAGTACAAAACCTCATCTTGGTCGACTTTCCCATCTTGGTCGACTTTCCCATTTAATGTCAATAGATGAATTGCAAATTAGTTTTGCTTTGTTTTTGCCGCGAAAATTCATCGAATGACATTATATTCTGATTGGCTAATCGAAATTCTGATTGGCTAATCAGTCATCAGGGGTTTCCCAATTATATTCCCTGTAGTCCCTGTGGTTTTAGATGAGTTCAAAATAGCGGCCTTAGTATAGAAGGGAGTATTGACGAAGTTTTTTGTAAAGTGATTAGCGATATTCAGTTGGCGACTGACCACTGTATTCAACTGAAAGAGGAGCAATATAAAGCAGTTCGGGACCTTTTAGAAGGAAAAGATGTTTTTGCTGTATTACCGACAGGTTATGGCAAAAGTTTGATTTACCAAGCTTTCGTACGAGCGCGTGATTATCAAACGTCAGGGAAAGCAGCTATTATTGTAATATCCCCATTGAATAGCATTTATATTTTAAGACCAGCTAAAAGATATGGAACGGCAATGTTTCTCGTCCGTGGATGCTTAAATCACTATAATTACTATAATCACGATAGTCCATACGCTATAATCACTTTCAACTTAGCCTATTCGCTATCCTTTTAAATTGATCGAGAAAGTTGCTTCGATTTGCTGTCGTAAGTGTCGTTGTTGTTAACAACTTGTCCTGCGATGGGGAATCTCGTTCTTCTGTGTCGAGGAAAAGACTTTCTAGTACTAGATTTGACACACACATTTCTTTACACTTTCGTTGTGTGATTTCTTGGCAACTGCCGTTTGCTTCTCTCGCTCAGATCGTCTGAAACCGTATCGTTTTGTTCTTTAATTATCGTTCTTCCTTTACAAATTTATATAGTTCAGCAGCGTTCCTTATTTTCCTTACAAAGTTTACACACTCGATCCGATAAAGTTCGTTCTCTTGCTCAAAACTCTCTATTAACTCCCAGACGAAGAGCCTTCTCTTAAATGTCGAAGTTTGTTCTTATTCGTCAGATGGTTGCATCCACTGGTTGCATCCTACATTCAACAGTCATCATAATCCTTGCTACATGCACTCAGTGGCTATTTCTAGAAAAGCCATATATACCTTATATATACTTCAATCTTAATTAATACAATATTCAATACAGTATATACTTCAATCTTAATTAATACAATAATTTATATACTTCAATACAACATATACTTCAATCTTTGTGATTGAATCTGATGTTTATTTATTGCTGCTGACAGATGTGGCAGAAAGAGGTAATCTGGATACAAGTTCTCAAAGCAGTCAGGATGATCTTGACGCAGACGATATGAACGATAAAGGTTTGCCAGCGTTTTTGCCTAAAATTCATAAACAATTTAGCTGATTTAAAATATATGTTATCCCTAAAATGTTATCCCTCACACGCATATCAGAATCTAATGTATATTTCGAGTAGTTTGGGTGTGAAATATTAGTTAGGAAATTAGGGAACGAAAATTGCATTGAAATGTCTGCTCAGTCAATCGATTTCCACAGTTCAAGAATAGAAAACATTCGTAAACACCGTATTCCATTCTAAACGCAAATTATTTACTAGCTATATGCAAGAACAACACTAGACTTGTCAGTTTGTGAAAGTATAAAACGTAATGTTTGTTCCGTAGGTCCTACCGTGAGACGTTCAGCACTTGCCTTACCTAAACCATCATCTGAAGGTCTATCTAAACAACTGTGGTATGCAGGACCTATCAGTCAAATGAACAAACAAAAATCGAAACCTGATTCAACAGGTAAATTTATTTTTTAAAGTGAGAGCGTAAATCCTGGATGATATATTTTAGATGGTACTTTAAATAATAATTTCAAAATAATTCTTGAATAAAATACAAAAGAAATTATTATCTGTAAATCGGTTAAAGAATCGTCCTGATTTACATAAACTTTAGCTTCGATTTTCTTGGCTAAAACAAACCATATCGTTAAAATAGTTGGTAAACTTGATTACTTAAAGGGTATCAAGGCCGGCGAGAGCCAACCACGGGCCCCGGGACAAAATGACGATTGGTGAACGCGGACCCCATGTCCCTCTCGACTCTCCCTCTGGCTATTTTTAATCGCAATCAACGAGAGAATTACTTGCAAGAAATCGCCGCATAACTGATAAAAACGCAATGTGAACGATGTTCAGCTAACTGTTTTTGCTGAGAAAACGATCGAAAAATCGTTTATTTCACATTTGGTACGTTTTACGATCGATCACGACGATCAGCGGATAGTGTGCAAGTAGGCGTATTTCATTTAGGACAAACATAAAACAATGATAACGATACGAACATTTTACCGAGATTTCCGGGCCCCTCTGCATGAGTACTCCAGGCCCCAGGTATTTCCTCGCCGGCCCTTAGGGTATTAGCAACAAAGTTTCAGTGTATTTGAATTGAAAGAACTTCTTAAACTGTAGAATATATCTTTACTGTATATTTCAGTTATTTGATATGTAAATAAGATGATGTCACAAGCTATAGGTAAACTTTTGACAGTCCACAAGACTCTAAAAACTTCATTTTTTGTATGCAGGATTAACGAATGGAATTATCAATATAGACTTGAATGATTTCATCAACTTCGAACAGTCAGCTTTATGATTTTGGCGTGACTACATCTTTGAAAATATTTTACCAGCTTGTGACGTCATAGATTTATTTCATTTGCATAATAGACAAAGCTAAAATATCTCAAGAGTAAAAGAACTTATTTTACAGTTTAACCAGTAAGTAGTAAGCAGTTCTTTCTATCTAAACAAACTCTACTTTCATTGCCATAGCCCTTGAATTAAGGTAAATGTAAAGCATTCGCATCCGATCTGTGTCTGGTCTTCAGTACGCCTTTTGAATCACATACAGATCGGCTGTTCATGCCTTATATATTACGTACAGGGACGCCAACAGAGGGCTGTGCAGTGGTCAAGCGGGACAAAACTGCCCTTTCAATATAAAACAAAAATTTATATACCTGATTACCTTAAGTTAACAAGTTAATAACGCTAAATATGGTACAAATGAAATGGTGTGTTTGCATGATTCTTGATTACGGTAGTGAATAAGACGCAACTCTCCAGAAAATACCATTTTGGTAACTCTCCAAAATACCATTTTGGTAACTCGCAACTCTCCAGAAAATACCATTGAAGGTAAAGTTCCAATTCAGATAAAATCTAATGACACCCTCGCACTCTAACGAAAACTTTTCCTGGAAAGTGTTGAAATGATGCGGTAATGACGTTAGTAATCTGTACTTGATTGCTATGATCACACTATTAGGTCATGTACGTGGCTCCAACATGAGATAGCTTCTATGAAATAAATGATTCCGTCTTTTATTTGAAGTTAAAATTAAGTCCTTTTCTTCGAAAAACACAAATTGAAGAATTACTAGAACGAAAAATAAATACTGGAACTTTCCATGTTTATCATGTTGCACCCTGCACGCTTTGTCGCGTCTTGTCACCACGCCCCCTTTAAGAGTCCCCCTTGTTATCATTTCAGTCCTACACCACTGATTTAGTCAAAATAATGTGAAGAATTTGAACGTCATATCAATGTTATATTAGATATAGTATTTGCACCTACTGTATAAGTAAAAACTGTGTTGACCTATATATAATTATGTTAATGTTTGCTGTTATACTTTTCTGTAACCACAGATATTTATAAAAATGGACAAATAGGTATTTCTAAAAAGTAATGTAATATCACTATTTATAGTATAGGATTTGTAAACTCTGAACGCTGATTGGCTAAGCGCCTTGTTGACATATCTCAATATCAACATGGAAAATTTCTTTCTTTATATTTCTTTGTGCAAAATTATAAAAAAATATAAAACATTTTTTTCGTATTGATATATAGTTATATCAACACTCGTGGAAATTGGGAAAACTCGAAATTGTGTGAGGTGAAAACACTCTGCCCATTGGGCGTCGTGTTTTCATACAATTTCTCGTTTTCCCAATTCGCACTCGTGTTGATATAACTGTATATCAACACGGAAAATGTTTTATATTTGTTAAATCTCCTGTTTTTCTCTGTTCAGTTGCACGAAGATCAGTTTCACCAAGTTCTGATAGAAGAAATAAGCTTCAACCCAGATCACCAGGCGCTGGATCTGGAAGTATGTTTTCCTTTTTTTCCTTTCACATATATCTTAACAAATTTATATGTTAAATATTTATCATTATGAAATCAACAATGCGATCATTCTCGTACCCAGAGCCCTTCTTACGCGCGGTGCGACGAGGGGCTCTGGCCAAATCCAAAACCGGATACCATAAAAACATGGTAGAAGAATATATCCGGTATTAGAACAATAACCTTCGTTGTAGCCAATCAGATGCCAGTTTGATATGGATTTGGCCGAGCCCCTCGTCGCACCGCGCGTAAAAAGGGCTCTGGGTACGAGAATGCAATGCGATCGTTTACGTCTATACTCGAATTCAAGATATTTGGGGAGCCTGGGGCAGAATATTCCCAAAACGTAATTAATCCTTCTGATAGAAGAAACAAACTGATGTTTGAGAGACGGCCCCTCCACGGGATTCCTATCTTCAAAAGGCCAAACAGAAGCTCAGATTTGTGGTGAGGTCCCAACTTGAAAAAGTCAGCTCTACTCTGGAAACCCCACTCAAATGGGAGCTCCAGTCAAGTTGTACCGCCGTATTTAGAGTTTAGAGTGCTTCCATCGATCAAATCAGTAAAAAGTATTCAGAACGTAATGATCACCCAAACATCAAGAACCTGCAACAAATGTCGAGCCCTGTCTGCTACGGATGTCATCGAAATGTGGAACCACCAAGAACCCTAACGACAGACAAACCCTAAAACATTCCTTTCTCCTCCCAAAAACCTTCTCATATTTTTCTTGCAAATGTTTTATTTCTACAGATCCGAAGTAAAGCGTTTCATCTCTTGGTCAGCATGAAATATTGTGTGTATCTTATGCCGAACCATCAGTGCCATATTTAAATTCATAACGTTTACCCTTCCTGGCAAGGCTTAATCTAGTGCGGAGACGCGGCAAGAAAGAGCCTTAAATTTTACACTTTTGGTTATAACGACTAAAACTATGATCTACCATTATCAACAAACAAGGCCCTGGCCCCCAACTCAGCAGGGCCCCCCAAAGCGACCAAGGCCCTTAAAACAATATATAATAAAGCATAATATACTATAAAACACCCGTTTAACAATTGCAAAGTCATAGGGGCCCCTTGGAAGATTTTATGAAGTCATAGGGCCCCCGGGAAAGCTTTGCCCCGAACCCCGGGAACCTCTCGTTCGCCCTGTCAACAAAGACGGAGACAGGAGTAAAATATAGACGATAGTGACCGTCTTTTCGTAGCGTCCTCGTACTAGATTGGTTTTGTAAAATGAATGCACATTCAAACAATACAAACCACTTTGCTTTACTTGACAGTTGCTGCGCGAAGGACAGCTGGATCTCGAGGTAGCATGGAAGATTTACTGGACGCAGATGACAGCGCACGTATGTACACATTTATTTGTTCTGCTTCAGTAGTTCTTTCACTTTTTGCACGGCAACCAGGGTACTTCTTTATGAAGTACTTGAAGTTCTTTGTTTGCATGGTATTAAAATGTAATTGATTTGTTTGTGTGAGAAACATCACTTTATTATGATAAAAATTCGGACTTGCGAATCGGCATTTTTCCAAATTAAAAAGCCATGGTGCTCTTTTTTGCAATAAATGTGATAAACAATAACAGCACGACGTTTTATGATGCGCCTAATGGTATACATGAAACTAGTTGAAACTAGTAGGCCAACTGAACCAGTGTAATTATTTTTGTAACTCCACTGCATTGCATGCAATTACTGGAGTGTTCTGCAGCATATGTTCTGCAGTGCAATTAACAAAAGAAGAGCAGAACTTGGAAAGTAGACAAGAAAACTCAACATGGTGGCAGCAATGTAAATTTACTGTACGTTCACTTTCGTTTGAAAATCCTGCGTGAACACAAAAATTTAAACGCACAATAATAATTTTTTTTATTTATTCTCAGTTATAAATATGAACAATGTATGCTCCCTTTTTTACCATTGAAAGCAAAGGCTTGAATTATCAAAATGGCAATAAAATTTCGGTTATTCTGAGCTTTTGAAGCCCCACTTGCATTTCATTGCCGTGGCAAGCTAGCAATGTCCGATTAGGCTATTTTCTAGATCGGCTAGCGCCCATTCTCGTATCCAGAGCCCTTCTTACGCGCGGTGCGACGAGGGGCTCTGGCCGAATCCATAACCGGATACCATAAAAACATGGTAATAGAATTTATTATATACACAAGGTCTGGATACGAGGTATTCTGCAATCTGATTGGTTCTCTACTAGCAGGATATTAGCTCATATCCTGCTAGTAGAGAAAAACAAAATGGCGGCCAAACTGAATTTACGATGTTTTGCAAACGAGAAAACGGCAAGTTGTCGCTTTTTATAGCCTTCACAGGATTAAAAACACAATGAAAAAACTCCCACAATTTGTTTTCAGGTTAGCAAATAAATTTTTAAAATTTAAAATTGTTAAAAATATATATTTTTGAAAAAATAATCGGCCGAAAGAGCGAAGATAAAAACATAAACAAAATAGAAAAATATTGAAAATATCCGAATTCAGATTTCAAATATCTGAATTCAGACCTTGTGTATATAATAAAACAGTTATTCCACTCACTCTCGTCGAATATGAGCGATAGCCGATTCGGCGCTACCCGCCTCATCGGCTATCAGCTCATATTCGACTCGAGTAATAACTGTTAAATATCCGGTATTAGAACAATAACCTTCGTTGTGGCCAATCAGATGCCAGTTTGATATGGATTTGGCCAGAGCCCCTCGTCGCGCTCCGTTTACCGCGCGTAAGAAGGACTCTGGGTACAAGAATGGGCTAGCGCCTTAACCGACTCTTACGCTTTTTCATGATCTTCCAACTTCCCGCGTGCTCAGTAACTCGATTGAGCACACCAAATCATGAAAAAATTCTTAAATATGGACCTCACCATCAATAAAACGATACACTAATTTGTGAATACTATAGTTCATTCTGGCTCATACCAATCAACGGAAAGTTTAAAAAAGCTTGAAAAAGCGAACACATTTGGATGATGTCAGCTTAATAGGGGTTCGACTGCAGTATTAATCGGGCCACTGTAAAGAAACAAATTGTTTCCTTGAAAACCATAATGTTTTCCAACAAATCTTGTAATTTTTGTTGCTGCAACAATATTTCCTAGTTTGCGGAATGCGCTCAAAAAGATCATCCATTTTGTAAACACAAAACTGGTCTTCGTACAACCCGCCCCAATATTCTCATAGTTATTTGATGTTATTATTATTAAAACTTTAAAGAGGGAAACAGGTGGTTCTGCTTAAGAACTGATATGTCTGCCCCTCATGTTACAATCATTTCATGTCTCTTCCGTTCCCACTATTTTCAGCGATTCAACGGAGAAGTTTACCCCAAGTTCCAACGGATACAGTAGGCGTAAGGTCTCGTGCTGCTAAATCAGATGAAGGAATCGGCAACAGAACACAACTTAAAGGAAAAAGCAAGGCCCAAAACCTTCAACAACCACAAGGAAATGTTGTTGCTCGACGCTCGAAACTCACCACACCGTCTTTAAATTCGCCCAAGGGTGTGGTTGCAAGGTGAATATGTTTTCGTTGTGTTGTTGTGTGAATATCACGTATTGATTGATTAGAAACCTACTCTATATGACCGTCTTTGTGAACACTGCATGTGGGATTGGACGAGGGGGGAACTACGGCCTCATTAATTTCGAAGAGGCTTGAATGATTTCAAAGATAATTGATCAACTTTGTGACTAAGCTTAAACAGGCGGTACATTTTGAAGACACTATATTCACAAGATATCATGCACTTAGTTAATATTTAACATCGTTCTGGTTTGCTTTTAAATGAATATAGATTTTAAATTAATATAGAATGTGCTTTTAAATTAATATAGATTAGAGTTTCAATTTAGAAGATGTTGTTTACACCAGAGGG
>CACRXK020017935.1:0-10291 GCA_902702795.2 Paramuricea clavata
TGAGTTTGAACATGGTCCATTAAATTTTGACTTAGATCGTTTAGAATCTTTAATATTCAATCCAATTGAATATCTGCCTTCTACTTTAGAGAACTCATTTATAACTAATCTTGACCCAGATTTAAACTTTAACGAACTAATGCCATCTAATAGTAGGTACATGATTGAAAGTGAAGTTAATGAACTTGTAACGGATAAACAATGTAATTCGGGAATGTCTTTTTTGCATATAAATTGTCGAAGTCTCATTGGTAATTTTGATAGGTTTAGAGTTTTAACCACAAATGTGCTCGACTCATTTTCTGTAATTGGAGTATCTGAAACCTGGCTAAACGATACTTTTTATATGGTAAATCTGCCTGGTTATAACTTCATTAGTAATCATCGCCGAGGTAAAACAGGCGGTGGTGTAGGTCTTTATCTAGGTGATTATTTTCAGTACAAATTAATTCAAGACTGTAATATTTCTAATCCTGAAGTAATTGAGTCTCTGTTTGTTGAAATTTCAAACCCTCTTGGGAAAAACATTATTGTAGGAACTGTTTACCGCCCACCCAACCAAAACCTTGTCTCATTTATCGAAGACTTTAATAAAATCCTTTCTATTATTTCCAAAGACAACAAACAATGCTACATAATGGGAGATTTTAATTTGGACTTACTTCATTGTGATCATCATGCGTATACACAAGAATTTATAGACTCATTATTTTCACATATGTTTATTCCTCTTATTAATAAGCCAACGCGGCTAACTTGTCATTCAGCAACACTAATTGATAACATATTTACGAATTGTTTTACACAAAATATTGTAAATGGAATTATTCTGAACGACTTGTCGGACCACCTACCTGTGTTTGCATTATCTAGTACTAAATTTGAGAAACCAAATAATGAAACCACATATTATACTCGGGCTTACAATGATTTAAATATTATCAAGTTTCAAACTAAATTATCACAGGTCGAATGGACTCGGGTCTTGATAGGGCAGGATCCAAATAGACTTTACGATGTTTTTGCCGAAGAATATTATAGGCATTTTGAGGATTGTTTTCCCTTAAAAATATCTAAGTTGAATTCTTGTAGGAAATCAAAATCACCATGGATTACTAAAGGTTTGCTGACTTCCGTTAAAAAAAAGAATAAATTATACAAAAAATATCTCGCAAACCCTACCCCTGCACGTGACTCTCAATATAAGAGATACAAAAATAAATTGAATCACCTAATTAGAATATCAAAGAAAACTTACTATGATAAAAAATTTGAATTAGCTAAAAGTGATTTGAAAACAACATGGAAATTAATAAATGAAGTCACTAACCTAAAACGTAAAAAGCCCTCACTACCGTCATCTTTTCGATCAAATAACATGACTATCAATGAACCCTCTAAAATTGCCAATGATTTTTGTAAATATTTTTCTGAAATTGGCCCATCACTTGCGCGTAAGATTCCCCCAACAAATCGTTCATTTCATGAGTTTTTAGGCCCTACTATTAGTGAAACCATATTCCTTAAACCTACAACTGTTAATGAACTGAGAGAGATATGTATGTCGTTTAAAAATGGAAAAGCACCTGGCTACGACAACCTACCTATACATATCATAAAAAAATCGTTTGAATTAATATCTGAACCATTAATGCTGGTAATTAATTCTTCACTTGAGGCAGGGTTATTCCCAGATAAGCTAAAAGTAGCTAAAATAATTCCTATTTATAAAGCTGGTGAGGTAGATACATTCACAAATTACAGACCAATTTCAATTTTGTCTAGTTTTTCAAAAATCTATGAAAGGGTCATGTATAATCGTTTGGTAGAATTTACTAATAAACTTGAAATTTATTATACGTATGCAAAAAAGTTTCGAAGTCTATCGGTGTAATATACAGAGCTCGTTTCAACTTGTCGAAAAGTACTAAATTGTCGTTATATTATACCTTAATCTATCCATATCTTATCTACTGCAACACAATATGGTCGTCTACATATGTTTCTAACTTAAAACGGTTACAAATTCTACAAAAGCGAATAGTTAGATTATTGACTAGTTCGAGCTTTTTGGCTCATACTGCTCCGCTTTTTAAAAAAATGAAAATACTTGATATCAATAGGATTAATTCCTTTTGTACAGGTATATTCATGTATTCCTACCATAACAAATTACTTCCACCCCCCTTTCTTAACTTATTTAGCACAAGCAACCAGTTTCATAATTATAATACTAGAAACGCTGACACATATCGTTCACATGCATGTAGAACTAATATAAAACAATTTACTATGCTTTCACGAGGTCCAAAACTGTGGAATTCGCTCCCTGACACCGTTAAGAATGCAGGGACGTTAAATTGCTTCAGGAATAGAATACGAAAATATTTACTTCAATGTTAAGCCATATAACTGCGTTCACTAGCTGTCGCAATTGTTTTAACAAAATACTTTTGATATATATACTTTGAAAAGCTTCAAGGAGATATCCAATTTATAAGCCTTATGGTTTCTGGATAACTCCTTGCCACTAATATAACCACTGTAAATATAACAACATAAATTACCATTATATAAACAGTAACAGTATATTAGAAATCTGAAATATTGTAAATGGTATTGGTGGCTAATAAATCTTTATCTTATCTTATCTTATATTACAATACAATAAAACTTTATTTTAACACGGTAAAATCTTCAGTACATTAATTAAATATTAAAATCTCGCTTCTCCCTCATTATTTTAGGGGGAAATCGACAAGCTTTGCAGGTTGACCGGGATAAAGCTGTATTATTTGGAGACTGGGGAGAGGCGAGAAGCGAGAAGGCCTAGCAAAATTCGCAAACTGTCCTGATTTGTCCTTCGCGTTGGGAGTGGGCTCTAGTTTACTTCGATAATTTTTTGTTAAATTTTTAATATAAATTTGTGAGTATTTTACGGTAAAAATTTTATTAAAGAAGCATTTTGATGGAAAATTACAGGTGCTATTTTGCCTTATGTAATGTTGGGAAAGTGTGATATGCAAGTTCTAAGGAGTCAACACTGAACAGTTTGGTGTATATTTGCTCGTGATTTTGGACTTGGTATTTTTACCTCAAAAATATTGTCGAATTTTTTAAAGGAATTCTTATGCAGAATGTACGTATAATATGATATTCGGCGTATATATTTATTAAATTGGATCTGTGATTGGATCAGCTGCTATTCGACCAGTGTCGCTCGTGTAAAATCAATTGAAAGATTCAAATTATGTGGACTTGTAACTTGGTCAATATCGCGTGGTTGTTTATATTCTCACAGAAGTTGACTCTCATATTTGTATGAACTGTAGTTACTAGTTAGTATTCAAATTGTTAACTGTTTCTTATATATATTTTGTTCATATTTTTGTTGTTGGAAAGGTGCCTTTAATGGAAAGTGTAAATCTATATTATGCCCCTTTGCACTTGTTCACATCCCTCGGCTTCCCATGAGGTTGACAGAACAAAATATTGACAAAGCCCTTGGGTACAGGGTAAAGTTTAATGACAAAAATCATATTACAGTACCTATCCCATTGCCAAGGCAATATTAATATGGAAACATAACATATCTAACACTAAACAGAAACATTATATTATACAATACAATTGGTTAACTCCATAGAAAATACTGTATGTAGCAGAAAGGTGAACAATTAAATAGGCACTACTGTGTGAATGTTGATATCCTTTTGGTTAATCCTGGGGGTAAACTGTGCCTGTTAGGGGCATTTATAATTTACTTACAGGAGGGGGAGGGCTATGACGGTTTTTAGATTTAAATTTTCTGGACACCCTCCACTTTTGTTGATCACATTCGTTGCGCCCCCCCCCCATATGATTGTAAACAACAGATGGTGAATTGTCGACTCCCTGTCCCCCCCCCCTTCCAAAAATCTATTGACCTTTAATTAGTATTGGTTTCTTATCAATATGAATAATAAATTCTGACATGCATTATAAATGTCAAATATTCTTGAACATTGAACTTTCATATCTATTAATAACAACCAGAGAATAACAACTTCAGTCATAAATCCTTAGAGTATGAACGGTTTGCAACTTTGCATGGCAACAAAAATGAAAACTAAGGGAAAGTTTTTGTTGAAGATTCCCTGCCTAATATTCAGGTAATTTTTGATAGTCCCCCAAATTGTGAGCCCTCTCAAAATCACACCCCCTCTAGGTAAATTACAAATGCTCCCTGGCCAAATGCAAACAATTTTCCTACCTGGAGGGATATTATTTTTGTACAAAAAGTAACAAATCGATATCCCCCCTCCTGGTGATCAACCCCTGGGGACGCCGATCATTAGTGCAGTTGATTTGTAAACAAGACGTTTATTTACCCCAATAAAGTTATGCAAAAAAATGTACTGTATGTACAAGACACTATTTCAATGCCTTAACCTTGGGCTTTCCATTCAGGTTCTTTCCCACTCAGGCAATATATTTTGGTAGAAAACATTGATTTGTCTTCTAAGGGCAATATATTTGCAAGCAAGGTCTTCTTTTTTTTATAGACAGGGGATAAATTTTCTCCTGTGATACCCCCCCCCCAACCCCTTGTGACACTCTGCGACTCCTGATCAAACACCCCTCCATCCCCACAAGCATTATGTATTTTGGGAATGGCCCCATATCACATATAGAATAAATTTGTTTTCAGTTTACTAGCAATATAGTATTATGAGAATCCAAAATCATGGATTTGAAATGAAGTAGTATTTTAAAACATTGAGGTCAGGATCCGTGGATCAAGGAAGGTCATTGAAGTTGATCTTCATTGGCTTGAATGACAATTGAATGACTATTGTGCCGGTAAACAAAGAAATGCATGATAAGTGTATGTGCATATAGTAATAGTTATATTAAAATAAAATTAATTTTATTAGCATATGACAAGAAAAATTAATGTTGATAAAAAAGTGATAGTACACCACAGTCATACTGAAAAACAAAAAAAGGTACTCTCTCTAGTCAAGCCTCTAACACAAATGAATAAGGTCGTCAAGCCCCCTATCACTACCCCCCCCCCCCCCCCCCCCCCATTAACACAAAACCACTGCGATTCATTTTGATAAGATTTTTTTATTCTTACATAAGTTTTAGGCAGTACCCTACCACTGATGAGTAAAATTGTCTGGCATTAGACAGAGTAAATAATAAAGCAAGTTGAATCTGGGCAAAACACCTTTTCTCATTTTCTCATCCTCGTACTTTACTTTGTTTATTGCCAAATAATTTTACTTGTCAACAAAATATATTGGGTATATAACATGAAATTTAATTGGCATATGAGTATCCTGCTCAATTTGACTTTTCAGTTAGCTTGATACTGATAGTCGGGCACCATATATTTAACTAATAAAACTTAAATCTGGTATATGTCAAACCTTTGGTATTTAATAATAAGACAAATATATTTGTATTGATACTGCAAAATACTTTCTAAAAATCAATTCATCGCACGGTCCTTTCATTAGCAAGTGAAATGTTCTGTTCCATTAACCTTACCATTATTTCCAGTGTATGGTTTTAAATGCTGTGTCGAGAAATGCTGGTTAATATTTTTGAACAAATCATTTCGGTCGACACAGTCTTTGTGTGAACAAGCCAACAAATTATCAGTGCCAGTGGTGTCCTGAAAGGTTTATCGACGAGACAAAATACAAAATTTAAATATAATACGTGTTTTATAAGCATTTCGTTACATTTTAATACAATAGTAAAGATTAATCCAATTCACGAAAATACACCGCCATGTTGATTATGCGAATTTTGCTAGGTCTTCCACAAGCGGCCCAATCTCCGAATGGTCTATATATTTTGAATATTTATACGGAATATTTAACCGTTATAATATTTAATAACGAAATAATTCAAAAAAATATTAGCAGTATATGTAAAAAATATATCTATAAAGGACTAACTTGTTAATAGAATGCATTTGTTGTGTTTCTGAGTTTAGTTGATGCGATTGCTTTACGTTTTCGTCGTACTTGAACGGTCGTCGGTACTGGCACTGGCAGGCATTAAAATAGGCTAAATAGCGTGTCTTTGTACACACTTTGTGTCCTTGTAAAAGGCGAATGTGCCCTTGTAAATTGAAAAGTGTGCACTTGAAAATATATTAAACTGAACTAATGTATTAATGTAATCCACGCAAAATGGCCAAAGATTTTGCAAATTCTGTTCTCAGAACTCTGGAAATGCCATTTCAGCGACCCCCGTAAGAGCTCGCGTCTTTGACGCTAAACTTGTGGCTTCGCCATTTATACCAAAAATACGCCTCTGAAGGCAAAGTGTGTCCTGGCTTGTAAAAATTCCGTATTTTAATGCCTGGGCACTGGCTACCAGGTGATCTTGATACGCGGAAAAGTACTGGCACTAGTTGTCAAATAGAAATCCATTTTATGATTAAAACAACTGAATATCTCCTGTAATATACTTTATTTCGATTCCATATTTTTTTCAGAGCTATAGTTCTCATAACCAAACATAATTACAAAATTTCAACTAGTTTAATAAAGAATAACAAAAGATATAATTGACTGAATTAGGCCGTTGGATGAGGGTCGAAAGTGTTCAATTCCGTAGCACCCCTCGTGTAACTACATAATTTTTACATGAATCTATAGATTATAACTTACTTAGTTAGAATCCACTTCCCCCCAAGCGAAATAGTTGCACAAATTGAAGTACAAGCTCTTCAAAGTTCACGCTTCCTCGTGTTTCAGAATCCATGAACCGCCATTGTTGTGTTGCAAATACGCATGCGCTTGAGCACAAAACACGTAATGCGCACGCGCAGATAAGAAAAACTGATCTCAATCTAGGACTGGACAAGAAAAAAATTATGAAATGTGCGAAAACAGGGCTGAAGTAAAACAAGATAACATCGGAATATTTTTAAAATATATGATATTTTTAGTTTACCAAACATTCTGAGCAATGTACCGTGTCGAGCCCTCGCCAGGAACACTTCCAAGCCAACATTACAATAATAACTTATTTAAAATATTAATTAAAATATGATGTTATTTTATACTACAGCAAGTGTATAACGTTTGCAAACAAATTTGTTTTTCAGGTTTTAAATATTATCACAATCCTAAACATTCAAGGCCGCAGGCCCTGGGTACGAGGTTGGGCTGTACACAGCGGGGAGGCAGGGGGGGGAGCCAACTTCCCCCCTCCTAAGTAGAGAAAACTATATTTACAATTTTTAGAATATCATTATTAATTATTCATTGAATATTTGTGACGTTTTTCGGCATATAGGCCTTACTGTCCCCAGCTGGTGAAAACATTCTGCGTACGGTCCTGTAAACGTTCTAGAACTCATACCGTAATTTATCATTTTTTTGGGGGGAGGGGGGGAAGGAGGGAGGTATTTCTAATATACACAAAGAATCTGTTTGCACGTTTTATTCTCTTTAAATATGCAACATCGAGTACTGTGATTTTCCGTAAAATATCATAATTATCTTTCAAATTTCAAATACAATTTCAATCCACAATTTTATACATTAATTGCTTACAGGAGAGGGCCGGGGGTGGGGAAGAAGTGGTGCTAAACAAAGAAATGACTATATACCATAAACTACGTGTTACTCGGTATTCACAATCTTATTTATTCTCTAAATCTTTTCCCGTCAATTAATTTTATTAGTCTAGGTTGGTTGTTTATTGGCTTTGCGTCTAATCCATTATTAAGTCAAAGAACGGAGGTTAACACTTTGCCTCAAGGGCCGACGTACCAATTCTGAGTTACGCTGACTGGAACCTCATTATGACTCTCTTTTTGTATCAGCCAATCCTCAAACACTCGTATTTCGTTGTTCATGTACGCCTTTAGCGTAGCCATGTTGGGGCTCTGGGGACCCGCCCTCCTGGTAAAATTTTGGTGCCCCCTGAGAAAATTTATTCTATAAAAAGAAGTGAAACATGGCCCAACTACGTTTTTGCTTCCCCCTGACCAAAAATCCTGCATTGGTACGTTTCTCTGGACATTTTGGAGACAAGTGATGTTTTGATAAAGAGAAAACTACTTAGTCTCGGGTAATCTGTTGGTCTTGTTCCGATTTGCGTCTTAATGCTGTTGGATAACATATTTAAATTTACTTGAGTGAGAATGGACAGTGTGTTGTGGAAATTTAAAGCTGTTAATGCTAAATAGATAAGACAAAACTCCCTTTCTCTTGGTATGCACGCGTCTTATGCGCAAGTTATTATAATTAGATTGCAAACGTCACGCAATGCTGTTGCATAACAATACCTCCTAAAATCTACTAAGCTATTTCCTTCTCCTTTGTTTTTGTTTTGAAAAACTGATCACGATGATTGCACAAATATATTGGATTGGCGAAAAGGCGTTCGTGATAAAGGCGTGCATGATCAACAACGTAACACGAGTGTTTCAATACGAAATTGGTTGGTACAAAAACCGAGTGCGTAATGAAGTTCCAGTCAGCGTAGAGCCTGAACCAGTGAACCTCCGTTCATTCTTATTAATAATGGATTAAATGCAAAAGAAATAATAAACAACGAACCTGGACTAATAACATTGACAGGGAAAGATTTAGAAAATAAATAAGATTGTGAGCACGTTGTAATACTCAGTCATATATATGGTATATCGTAATTTCTCTGTTTAGCACCCCCCATCCCTACTCCCCACCCCTTTCTCCTGCAACCAATTAATTAATGTATAAAATCGTGAAACATGAAAGTATTGTATTTGAAAGATAATTATGATATTTTACTGATAATCACAATACCCGATGTTGCATATTTAAAGAGAATCAAACGTGCAAAACAGTTGTATATATTAGAATTAAACCCCCTCCCCCTTCTCCCCTAATAAATTGGATAGAGAAATTACGGTATGCATGTTATAGAATGTTTAGGATTCTGATAATATTTAAAGCCTGAAAAACAGATTCGCTTGCAAACGTTATGCAATTGCTGTAGTATAAAATAACATCATATTTTAAATAAGTTACTGGTTATTGTAATTACTGATTATTCCAAGCCAACAGGCTTGGAAGTGTTCCTGGCGAGGGCTCGATACGGTACATTGCTCAAAATGTTTGTAAACTTCATTAAAATGCACAGAACATAAAAAATCATATATTTTAAAAATATTCCGATGTCATCTTGTTTGACTTCAGCCCTGTTCTCGCACATTTCATAATTTTTTTTGTCCAGTCCTAGATTGAGATCAGTTTTTCTTATCTGCGCGTGCGCATTACGTGTTTTGTGCTCAAGCGCATGCGTATTTGCAACACAACAATGGCGGTTTATGATTCCGAAACACGAGGAAGGGTGAACTTTGAAGAGCTTGTACTTCAATTTGTGCAACTATTTCGCTTGGGGGGAAGTGGATTCTACCTAAGTAAGTTATAATCTATAGATTCATGTAAAAATTATGTAGTTACACGAGGGGTGCTACGGAATCTGTTTTCTAAGCATATTTTCGACCCTCATCTCACGGCCTAAATACATCAAAATGGATTTCTATTCGGACAACCCTTTCTGAGCGCTGATTGGCTAAAATACGAACACGAGATCACCTGGTACATAGGACATAAATAACTACAAGGCTAGCCACTTATCTGATATACCCTCCGACATCGAGTCCAATATCTCGCCTCAGAATCGTTGCACAGCAATAAATTTCACATCGCCTAATAGTACGAGCGTTCTTCTTTCGAAAGAACTTGGTTTGTTCACCATTGCAGCAATTCTCGTGACACAAGACGAACCTTGTTTGTCCAAATTCCAAAATTCCATTTTCGAAAGAGCCGCTAATCCCACGATCGTTGCCACGAGAGCGGCACAGCAACCTGGCCTCCTCGTTTGAAAACAATCCGTCAGGGGGGGGGGATCTGCACTGGAATGAGGGGGCTTTCAAAAAAACACGATAAAAAACACGATATAAATAATAAAACATACGGTTGAAGTGTTGAACGAAGTGAAGTTCGATACTTTAAAAAGATTGGTATGATTGTCAAAAGCTAAATGTTATAATAAGTAAATAATGTTCTTGTTCTAAAAAATATGTAAGGAAAAGTTCATATTAAACAAGATATTTCTAACGTTTCTAAAAATAGGACAGATTCAAAACTTGTTTCTTGTTTATCGTCGAATACGGATGATAAAGTATCATTTCTATTTATAACGTGTTTTTTATCGTGTTGTTTTAAAAGCCCCCTCAAGCACAATTAAGGCCCTCATTCCAGTGCAGATCCTCCCCCCCCCCCCC
>CACRXK020017936.1:0-10290 GCA_902702795.2 Paramuricea clavata
CTAACAGCAAAATCTCGAAAGGTACCATTTTTGTATTAAAGAAAATAACAAAATATTTTCCGTGCCGAACAAAATACGACTTTCAGGTACACAAAAAATAACGTTAAGTCTTTTCTACGGCTTCCAAACATGATTTGTGCAATAGTCCAAGTATCGTAGATGTTTTTAAGCTTTTTACCTATGTTCTAGCATAGCTAGAAAGGCAGAAATCCGAGTTTTTCGAAGAGGTGTATTTTCGACGCCTACCGTCCATGGCGGCCATCATGAACAACTTCAAAGATGGCGGCCGAGTTATCGTTCCAGTCTTATTAGAGTTCACTGGTTTCATATTGTCAAAATCAAGTGTCCGCTAATTTGCTAAACACATGCGGGCCCGACTGGCCAGCGTTTACTGTACATGCAAGAATACTAGTAATACTTAATGTAATAATATTTAATAAATGGAAATCAAGAAAGTTGACTCAACACAACTGTTCAAAGAAAATTTTCTCAAAATTCCCTAGGATCCCAACATGTGACAGGCATGCTCCGACTTGCAGATACACAGTAATAAAAAAGATTTTGTCAAAAATAGACTTGCCATTGAAGGGTATGGGCATGGTCCCCCAGAAAATGTTGTGAATTACAGAACCGGAAAGTACATCTCCAGCCATTTCACATTGTAATTTTAAATACTGAATATTAATTATTAAAGAAAAAATATTGTGGAATGCTCTTTGTACCAAATTTCGTCCACTGGACTAAAATGATGGCTTTGATTAAAGTGGAAGTTAATTCCTTTCTGCACATCGGTTCTGCTCATAACAATGTGAGGACCCTCTCATGTACATTGCCCAAATTTCGAATGTTTCGAATTTTTCTGAACATAAACTCTATTTCATATTCGTTTAGAAGCATAGTGAACCAAAATTGTGTTAGATATTCACACAGTACATCATATTTTAAAAAATACAGCAGTTCAAAATGTAAACAAACCGTTTGTTTACATTACGGACTTTAATAAATTTGCTGGCATCGCATGGGATTGTACGTCCACTTGCAGCTCGCAACTGAGTAATCAAAATCACTTGCAGCTACGCACAAGGAATTAGATTAAGAGAATACCGAATGGTTTTCTGTGCAGGATAGCGTGATCCCTGCACACGGGATGTTGCGAGACTTTCGGAAAGCGTGAAAATACACGAGCCGCAGGCAAGTGTATTTTTACGCTCTCCGAAAGTCGAACAACATCCCAAGTGCATGGATCATGCTATCCTGCACGGAAAACCATTCGGTAATTGTTTTATAAAATTACTACAGTGAACCGACAGTTAACTTGATTAAAATTACTGATGAAAGGGGAAGTTCTCACAACAATCGTGAATTAACCAATACTCCACGCTATTGAAAACAACAACAAATGTGAACAGAATTTGATCACAAATTCGCGAAAATATACAGCAAAAATACAGAGACTTTTTCAATAAAATATACAAAATTTGAAATGGAAAACCAGCTATACAGAGAGCCAAAGTAGTTTTGAAGATTCTCAACCTGAATACTTGAAGATTGCGAAGCGTTTGAACTTTGAAGCGAGAGATGTTGTACTTGCCATGGTCTGATGAATTTCAACACTACATGTTGCAACTTGCTGCGCAGCAATGTATCGATTAGAAATTTATTCATACAACTAAACCAATGTCTCAATAATTGCAAACTTACTTCAAAGTGAAAGGTATGGTACAATGAAACTTTACTATGCGAGTAGTATATTTGTAAAATTATGTGCAAGAATTTCTGTTCAGAATTTCCTGTGCAGGATTGTCTGATCCTGCACGGCTGTTGACCAATCAAATTGCGTGTTTCACTGCTGCAGTAGTGCAGTTATTATGCAGGTATCAGCGGCTTTCCCGGGGGGTCGACCCCCGGGCAACTCACGGGCAACCCCCGGGCATGGCACAGAATTTGTTTTAAAATCACGCCCCAGAGACCCGGGATTTAGCCTACATTTGTATTTTGAAAATTAATTTTAACCCCGGGGGCAAACGCCCGGGATTTGCATATGGACTGCTGCTATATCGGTCAGCGGTGATTCATCAAAAAAATTCTTAATTATGATTTTTGAAGACGCTTCGAACCTTCGAAGTTCGAAGCAAATTTGAAGCATTTCGAAGCACATGAACAATATACCGTTGATTGCAACTATAAAGCAGAAACATGTCATGAGAAAACTTGTCCAATTGGCTGTCAAACATGATTTGTTTGGACTTGAAATTTGGATTTGAAATATTGACACTCACAGTCAACTGTCAATATTTCAAATTTAGAAACACATTCATATTGGGCGGGGATTAGCTTGCAAATCCGTGATTAAATTCGTCTGAATTAAATTCGATGTATGAAACAGGCCTTATATTTTGTGTTTATAGTGGACAAATTCAGTATTGCGGTTTGCAATGTTTGTACTAACGTTACGTTTGTTACGTTTTCGCGGAAAAAATAATTGTAAACCGTCAAATGTTTCCAGCAAAATCATGTAAAGATTGAAGTCCAAACATGTTGTGTTTCATGTCCAATTAGCCTGCGTAGCCGGCAGTTTTAAGGGTTGGGGTTGAGGCACGGGCAACGAAAATTAGGGAGGCGAGGCAAACCGCTGGCTACGCAAGCTATGTCCAATTTATAGATCGCGTTTTCTCTGCCTCGTACCCAGGCGTTTTGGTTTGTACACGTGGGACGACACGCGAGCAATAGAACAACATACCGCCTGGGTACGAGGCAGGCTTTTTCTCATGACGCGTTTCCACTCAGTAGCAATCGATATTGTCAATGGTAGGCGAGTGTAATTTAATCCTTTTATTTATAAATGAATAATTAGCCATCAATCCTCAATAAAAGTTGGAAACACCAGAATAATTGTTTGAAACTATAAAGGACACAAACTTTTTAAACGTTTTGTATCGGATACTGATTTATTAAATAGGTTAAAATAGCAAACGTATTAATAACAAATGTCCCGATATAAAATTGTGTATGAATTTTTAGTTCAAAAATATCTTCTTTACGGCCTACGCTTCATTGTTTATTGAACGAGATGCCCAAAATTATGTTGATAAGTATGTTAACTTACTACAAAATTTCTTTGTAAATAACCATTTGTTATATTTGAAATTATTGTTTTCCAAATTTCGCCCCGGAGGTAGGGGTATTTGTGACAAAATTTTGCCCCAACACACGGGCATTAGTGTCCTTTTGTCAAGGCTGTTTTGACAAATCCCCGGGGTGGCCCGGGGGTCGACCCCCCGGGAAAGCCGCTGATACCTGCATTATATAAACTAGTTTTCCAACCTGGCACTCAAACACCCAATTTGAGATTGTATATTTTACTACGATCATTAACAATAATTTGGTTAAAGTATACATCTCAGAATTATTCAAGACTTACTTTAATTCTTTAATTTGCACTTCATTCACATCTAAGGATTTTGACTTTTCATCTCCAGCTCCAACCTGAAAATGTTTGAATTTACATTACCCACAATGATTATTGTGCTATTGATTTAATATTGAAGACCAAGTCATCCAGTGTAGATCTGCCATAAAAGTTTATCAATCATAATTGTATTAAAATCTTACCGAAGCAGTTATGTAAGCAAGATAATTTGAAAGAGCTGCATCGATAGGGACATGAAAAGAGCTTGCTGACGTTGCACCAGTATTTTCCAGACTTACAACAGCATTGCACTTTACCACTTGACTTGATATATCAATAGACCGAATTACTTCGCTATTGTAAAGCTTTTCATTAATCGACGCTTGCAGTGAGATACGGCATAAACTACAGATTGTAAAGAAGATGACAAGCTGCAAATGAATGCGTTCCATAGTCTGATGGAAGAGATTTTTTAGGATTCTAAAATAATATCGAATCCAACTGGGAATCAAAGCATGAAAGAGAACAAAGCTAGGACTAGGAGCCTAGGAAATACACCAGCTTAGCAACCGCGCAGAATTTTTCACTTGTACACGTTGAACAAATCCGATTGGTTGATAAAAAAATTGCCGGTGGCTTTGATGTCGGAGATAATAAAAATAGGTACGCCCAAAGGTACGTAAAGAACTGAGGACGATTGTAGCGTGGAGGCAAAATATAACCACTCAGCACAGCATTTCAAAATGCCCTGGGCACGAGGTTGGATTGTAGCTTAATCCTAGGTTAAAAGTAAACGTTTATAGCAAATTTTACAATGTTTATAAACTTAGAAATATTTCTCCAGAAATATTGCCTGAATCAATAAAAGTTTTTTAAAACAAACCGACCTGAATGTGCAAATCAAAACAGCAGGTTAAATTTTAAAGATGCTGTAAAGTCCGTTCTCGGCGCATATATTCTGGGCATCAACACATTCCAACAGTGGGGGAGCAACCTTTGGAATGTTGTTAATATTTCGCACCTTCCGAATTTTCTTGAATTGAATCTCGAGTCTGCATTCATTTACAAGCATAGCGAGCCGGAAGAGTGTTAAAAATTCAGTATAATGTATATCTAATCATATTTTACAACTGTAGCACTGACTTCAAAATGTAAACAAAGCGTTTGTTTACATCACGGACTTTACATCACCTTTAATCCAGGGTTAGCTCAAATTGTAATTTGAACAACCAGGGGTTTTAACTATGTGACTTTTTAACTATTTAACTATATATATGCCTGCAAAGCTACGGCCCCGTTGTCCCCCCCCCCCCTCCAGTCAACCATTTTGCCCCTCCCAGACATAGTCGACTTTCTCTAAAATATAAGCAAAACATTCTACGAAAAGAGGAATTTAGAAGTGAGGTTTGATATTCTAGTAACTGATCCTAGACTTGCTAACAAGTCGACCTCGAACGTCGCTCGATGAATTCGCGAGCAGCGTGCGACGAAGTCGCGACCTCTGAACTATATAACATATACAATGTATATATAATATAGTGTATATACAATGTATATAGTTCGTATATAATGTATATAGTATATATAGTGTACATAACATATATAATGTATATAGCTATAGTGCGCGACTTCCTCAAATTCCTTACTCTTCAAGAAATTACTTCCTTGAAAATTCCTTCGTTCTAAACAAAGACGAAGGACTTTGCAAAAGTCTATACTGAACCTTACTTTGTGAATCTTATGTCTCGTCTTTCATTTTTGAATGATTCAATGCCTTTTTACAAACACTAAACATTGTGCTGTAAATACCAGCAGATAGCGATATCCTAGACCCCATAGATTTGAGTTGTTGGAAGGCTAAGCTAAAATTAAAAAAAAGTCAGTGACCGAGTTGTGGTATTTACCATGCAAATATTTAACTGAAATTTCAGTCTATCTCAGTTGTAAATTATAACGCTGTATATCCAAAAATCTGTTTTACAAAACGCTCGAAATGTAGTCTTAGGATTGGAAAAATACAAACATTTTTGGGAGGAAACCCCAGAGGCCAGACCCTCTCCCCCACAATACTACTATAACATACGAGACCACGCCAAATTTTTCGAAATCATCAACTATCATCTCCCTACACTAAAGTATGGTATGATTTCCTTGGTCGTCGTACCCCTACGGACGACAAAATTTTGGAAACGTCCTTGTGAACAACTGTCCCCAGATCTCAAACCTAATTAATTCAAAAGGATGCTCTATCCAGTCCTTTGAAGCCAGAAAATCGACAATGAGAAGATTTTTTCTGGGAAATGCAACTCAAGTCTGATAGTTTTTTGAAATAACATAAAACGCAGAAAAAAATTATAATCTAATAATAGACTTGACCCTAAACCCATTAATTAAGTACCTAACACTAATTTGTGTGACTGGGTATGAATTCAAACTCATCACCAACTGCTAATTCACATTGCTTGTAGTATGTCTCTGCTTTATCTCACGGTACCTCATAATGAAATCATTGAAATCCTGCGTGTGTATATTTCAGATCTCAGCGTGTTCTTAGGTTAATTATTAATTTTTACAGCAAACAGATCAATTTTCCGTATATGTAGTAGATACACATCTTTTGACCTTTTCTAAGCTTGCATGTTTGATAAAGTTCTATCTTCTATAATATCTGTTTAATTGCGTAATATATAGCATTTAATTATATAAAATGAAATATACCATGACGGTGCTTATAAGGCTGTCTCATGATTTCGCTTACTTGGTGGTTTTGTTGCATGGTGTTGTTGCTTGACCAACATTATCAGCGCTATTTAAAAGGCATTGATAGAAGTCATCTATGGAATAGAGCTGTTGAGGTTTATGTTGGCCGAGAAATATCAATTTTGACATTTGCAGTGCCGAGCAGGGACCGCGGAACAGGGGGGCTGGGGTACCATGCCCCCCCCCCTCACTTTTTCGGAAGACAATAAAAAGTACCAGATAAAATCCAGCTTGCCTGCGTGAAGTAGCTCCCGTGCTGTCCTGCCCCCCCCCCCACACACACACACTTTTAAACAAGCTCCGCGGTCCTTGGTGGCGAGTACAACGAAGTCAACCATGACTAACATTCAAGAAGACGATCATGTAGCTGAAATGTCTAGCTTCGAATTTTTCATTTATCTCACAAGATTATTCTGGAAATATATATGCTTCTATTATTTGGTTATGTATCACTGAATCCAGGGCTTCCCTTAATAATGTGCATGATATATGATATAATTACTCGTGATATGTCGCTAGTGAATAAATCGATAAAAACGGATGGAATTCAGTGTCTTTTTCGCAAGAATTTGACAATCATGCAGTTTCGTACTTTATTGCGCATTTGCGCGTATTCGTTTTAGGCAACCTCGTTCCCCTGAGAACGAGGTTGCATTTTAGGATACCTCTTGCCTCCAAAGCTGTATATCACAACAGATCGAAATACGGAAAACAAAAGTTCCTGTCCTGAAATTGGCGATAGCAACTGCATGGCTTCATAGCCACATTGAACAATTTTTTATAATTATATAATTTTTATACTGACCCAACTCACTAATAATAATGGCAAGATATTTAAACAGTCAAGCTATATTGACCTTCTTACTGTACCTCAATAGATCCTGCAGTTCTATATTGATAATCATGGGAGGAACACAAGCAATATATATTGCTGGCCAACAAGAGTGACAGTTACAATTCTAACGGACGCAAAAGCAACAAACACTAATATATTTGAAAATTGCAACCCCGGATAACGGCGGGTTGCTCCGAAAACTGAATAAAATAGAAAAAAGAAAGATTTAGCATTTCTGAATCTGAGCGTGAAAATCGACCGCAGTCACGCCAATGACTACAATTCTGGACTCACTATCCCCATATGGCGGCTCCTTAAAACAATGTTGGACGTATTTATATAATTACTTTAACCAACCGTATTCTGGGAATCAATATTAGAGAGGTTAAGATACCTCGGTTCCGGTTTTCGGGTACGAGTACCGCCATTTTGTATACCAATTTTTGCTGATTTCAGCAATTTTACCCGTAATTTCTTCCCGTTTCCCCGCGGTAAACCATGGTCTACACGTAAAAGACAAACGGTTACGGGTATTTTCTGTTTACTATTTTTGGGCTGTTTAAATAGTACAAATTTTCAACATCTTACCCAAATAAATAATGCACATATGCTCGTCAAAGTTTTCAACAATTTATGGCGAACCTCAACAGCGAAAGTTGCCATTCTCTGATCGGTTTTCTCACACCGGAGTATCTTGGATCTCTTAAGTTACAAGTTATTCCCCGATTTACGGGTACGTGTATATCATCCGTACCCGGCTTAAACCGGAATCGGGGTATCTTAACCTCTCTATTAAATGGTGGGAACTAAATTTGCAACATTATAGTATTATTTTACGAAATGTGCACAGCAAAAAGTCATTTTCTTACTGAGAAAATATATCTTATCTTAAGAATTTTTTTCTTAAGCAAAGAAAAATTTTCTGATGCGAGGAAAATTTTTCTCATTTTAGGGGACAAAATCTCGACTAGAATTTAATTTCTTAAAATAAGAAATTATTTTAACCCACAGAATTACTCATTTTGATAAAAGAAATTTTTTTCTTGATGTGAGAAAAATTGTTCTTAATATGAGTAAATAATTTCTTGATACAATAAAAGTGATCTTAACTTCTAAAATTCTTATATTATAAGAAAACAAATCTTGATTACAAAATCTTGAACGTTTCTTAAAATAAGAAAACTTGTTTCATTGAAAGACTCACATCCTTGTTTCAAGAAAATTATTTCTTGACATAAGAAAATATTATTGTATTGAACCGAGTACTTACTCTTAATAAATCTTAATTATAACCATGCATATGCATGCAACACAATTTTATTATTTACCATAAACAACTTTTTATATCCATTTCATTTTCCGTCTTACGTGCTTGTAAGAGGCACTATACATGTTGCCGGCCAATCGCCGACTCCACAGCGGACGAAGAAGTTTACTTCATATTGCTGCGTACGCTGTGGCATAGGCAATCCAAAATCCACAAAAGACATTGGGTTGTCTATGGCTTGTCTAATACTGTAGTTATGGTTCATAAGAACCCGAAAAGTGAGTGCCACGAACACAGCACATCTAGGGAACATTTCCAAACAGTATTTGGGGCCACTTGAAGCACCATATTAACGTTTATTCAGCACGAGACATCTGCAACAATTTTTAACATTTTAAAACGGCACTGCTTATTGTCACCCGTGTGTGTGTGTGCCAGTCAATAGTAAAACAAACTAACCCCCCCCCCCGTTTTACCCGCGCTGTATTGATTTTGGAAAAACTGGGGACGAGGCAACTTCGATCCCAGGGTATATGGAAATTAAGGAAACATTTAAATATTTTTAAAAGCAATCAACGCAAGATTTTTGTAATCAAATTCAAATTAAACAAATATGTTATTAAATTTGAATAAATAAATAATTAAAGGTAGGTTACAGTCCCTTCTGCGCATGCGCGGGCTTTGTTTACGTTTTTTGTTTTGATCCACATTAATTATATAAGATGAAGTATATGACGAGTTCAAAGTAACATTCCACATAATTTGTGACTGAGGAGTGCAATGTTTGACAATACTTCGCTTCATTTCTTGTACATTTCTACACTGGAAATTTTTGTACACAATATAAACACAATCTTATACTGTAACTGTTTAACTGTAAACATCGTGAATAAAGTTCTAAAGAGGCCGCTTTGAACGTTGTGGGACTTGCTATATCAACAGCTGGGGCGGCGAACCGAAATCCCGAAGGTGTGAGTTCGAATAATTTGTGTTTACCTTTGGAGTGTCTCATCATGAATATATTTAATGCGGTATCAATCCCTCGAAACATGTTGCCAGTGTTGTTGTTAGTGTCATTATGACAGAAGCGCTTGGCCTTGGGTAAAGCTTTTCGCTTGACGAAATTCGAAACAAGTGTGATTGAGAATGTGGTTGCAGTTCCTGTCTTCGTGGCAAAGCCAAGGGCGAAATTTTTGACCGTGCAAAAGACGGATATACAGCTTTATTTGTTCAAGCTCGTGCGCGCTATGGAGATGATTTCGTTTAACAACAAAAGAGTTCAATAGATTGACAGTGACGAGAGTACGAGACGCTAAGATTATATTCAACTTTTCAGTTGTGTTATAAATATGTATGTTTTGAAATTATGAACTGGAAGTATGAATTCATTGATATTACTCTCATATTGACACTAAATGATGATATTCTTGTGACACTGAATGATCTAATAGCAATATTAACTTGAACAATTCTGGTCAATCTAGTGATCACGTTAGTTCATTATATCTCTTCAAGACAGAGGACAATTGCTAAATATATGCTTGTTTCGCTGTATATCAGAGCCCATCAGAATGTTCATGAAACACTGATGAAATTTTTATTTACATCAACGAATCAGTCTTTCTTTTTCTTAACAGATGTATTGGGTTATATGATAATACAAATAATTTATAAACAATTATTATTAAAACACATATATCCAAGGGATAGGCATGAATATGACTCAAGGGCTTGTGCTCCCCCCCCCCCTGAAAGTACTGAATATACTAAATATAATTACAGTTTGTGACATGAATTCAGGTAAGCACCATTCACATAAGAACCTGTTTAGGCTAACTTGGAAAAAATCTAGGTTCTTAGGGTTTTACTGTCTAGTCTAGGGTTTTACTGTGTTGTCTGATTTCATGTCACAAAACAGGCCATGGGCATGGCAGCTTGTTCTGACAATATATACCTATATATGGGATGGTGCCACTCTTTGTGACACAAGATTAGGCAATCATAGTACAATATGAAGTG
>CACRXK020017937.1:0-10290 GCA_902702795.2 Paramuricea clavata
CATGTTAATTGAAAGTAGTATAGTATAGTATAGTATAGTAGAACTTTATTTAACCACGCTTCCCCCATCACCCATGGATGATTTTCATGAGGGGCGTCACAGAAATTACATTCTAAAAACTAATATAAATTAAATATGAAATAGAATAACACAGAATAACAAATACGTAGATAAAACAGTTAAAAAAAAGACTATTCCATGCCTGACTCTGTTGTACACATTATTTTATCACATTTTTTAAGCTACTTAAGATTCTGTTTGCTTTGCCTACGTAGGTAAGCTATTCCATAGAACAGCCCCGCTATATCCAAAACTCTTTTTTAAATGTTCAGTACGTGGTTTAGGAACTGAAAGATTTATATCAGCATTTCTGAGATTATAATTAGTACTAAGATTTATGTCCCTTGTTATCAATTTATATTTTAAGTTCGGAGCTGAGTGGTTGTTTAATATTTTAAACATCAGGACCGATTTATTCATTTTATATCTGTTGTTCAGATTTTTCCATGACATATACTCAGTTTAATTAACAAAAGGATTTCTGATGTCATTTGTCAAAACAGAAGAAATTTTAGGGCCTTGGTGGGAAGTAGAACTTGGTGGAGAAAGACGAATGATATTTCTCAGCGAAATGCATCGTCATCAAGAGTTACTTTAGATAATGCATCACTTACAAGATTAAATCGCTACTTTGGCGAACTCTGCCACGATGATAATTATGTCGAACCGACGCTCTCAATTATTGGTGATGAAGTAGATATTCCTAGCTTTACGGAACAGCAGGTATGGAATGCCTTGAAAAGAATAAAAAGGACAGCAACAGGTCCCGATTATATTCCCTATTGGGTTTGGAATGATCATGCGGAAATTCTAACCGAAGTTATAACTAACGTCTGGAATTTGTCCCTTTCATCACATACTTGGCCAGATTCATGGAAAAGAGCGAATATTAACCCTCTTGCAAAGGTTGATTTACCAAAGGAAGATGGTGACTTTCGTGGAATAAATATTACACCTGTAATTGCGAGGACCTTCGAAAAGCTCGTTTATAATAGTCAGGTCAAGTCGACAGTTGAGGAAATTTTATCCCCAACGCAATTTGCGTACAGGCAGGGGGGAAGTTGTACAAACGCTCTGTTAACTATTCAGAACAAAGTACTCAGCTTCTTAGATAGAGCGGACTGCAAAGCAGTTAGACTGTTTTCTATGGATTTTAGCAAGGCTTTCGACTCAGTGAAACATTCACTCCTCTCGGAAAAGTTAAAAACTGTGCCACTCAACCCTTATATCATAAATTGGTATTTAAACTTTCTAAAGAATAGAAAGCAAAGAGTCGTTTGTAACGATTTTTGTGGAGAATGGATGGATGTTAATAAAGGTACAACACAGGGGAGCGTTAGTGGCCCCTACCTTTTTAATATTTTCCTAAATGATTTAGAGGTGGACATAGACGGCGAGAACGCTCTTTTTAAATATGCGGACGATTCAAATATAATAGTGCCAGTTTGGAGTGAGGGTCCTGATACATCAACAGATACAGTTGGAGTTACCTCAGAACCTCCATGCATACAAATCGTATTTCCTCTATTTGGCTCCGTGGGGCCTTACTTTTTCTAGTGATTCTGGGCGGGAGGCATATTAGAAGGGGAAACATATAGATGCTGGGGGAGGTGATGACATTTTCACGTTCTTGTAATCTGACAATTTTCCAAATCCATCATTATAGAGAAACATTTGGCGAAACGTTCATACAATTTACAATTACTAGTTGGCCATATCGGTTAACGTTACACGGCATTATCACGTGATCCGTGTTTGAATGTGCGTGTGTATCAGCATGATAACTTCTATCAAACGTATTAATACAATATTTTGTGGGACTAAGGACAAATTGATTAAATTTTGGTTAAATTTGGATAAAAATTGGATGGCAGAGTAAGCTGATGTGTAATGAGTATACTTGATGTATGATAGAACTTAGTTCCAGGAAGAGGCCGTCTAATTAGGAGCGAATGGACACTAGGAGACGCTTCCAGGTTTTTCCGCGGACACGAACTGACCGCCTCAAATCGAGGCGGACATCCATTGTAAATCGTAGCTTTCAGTGGCAGGCAACAAATTCGGGCTTATTTTTTGGGAAAATATATAGAGGGAAATACTGTATTGTAATTTAAAAACAGATTATATATTTTCCAACGTTTTTATATCCTGCTGATTAATTCATGAAGGAAAAAAAATTCCACGTGAATTTTCATTATTTGGACAATAAACGTACGACAGTGTTAAATTAAAGTCCGACTAATTCAAGCGATAATCTTAGCCATAAGTGGTTGAGACTATTTAATTGTCGTTTTGGCATACGCTCCTTGATATAAGATCTCTGTTACAATATAAAATATCACACTTGATCCATTAATTGATTTTGCTGAAGTAAAAAAACGTCTGTCTTGCATGTGCAATCACTTACGTTGGCGACACCAATATTGCAGCTTGTCCAATTTATGAAAATTAGCTTTTTTTAAAAGTACGTTTTTAAGAGAAATCCACCTTGTGGTCCTTCCCATCATCAGTTCGTTTCATGTAAAATTTATTATTAAAACTATAGGTAGAAACCATGGCAGGGAGATGCAAATGACCTAAATTTCCTGTAAAATTTTGCTGCATAAATTAGCTGCACAATTATTAAAGTTGCTCGATGAATTTCCAGCAAAATTGTAATTCCCTGCAGTTTGAGGGGATTATATTCTATTCCCTGCCAGACTTCTGTTTCATTTTCATTGATTTTTATATTAAACGAAATTTTCATTAGTTGATTTCCTGCGCGAATGTGCGAGGTGTGTAAAAGGTAAGCATGCACTCAGTGAAAAGTCAAATTTAATTTTTTGTTCATTTGTCAAATGATAATGTAAAATGAAAATTACAAATATATTTAAAGTTCTTCCCTGCATGAAAACAGAATGGATGTGAATTGAGGTTTGAATAGTTTTCCTATATATTTAATATAAAACATGTGCATGCTCAGAAAACGGTATTCGCATCAGTATTAAGCTCGAAGCTGTGGCCTTTGAGGTAAGTCTTGCATGAGAGTTAAAATTAGTAACCTCGTGTCATTGTTTGAATAAAAGAAGAAAATGCTCATATGCTCGTTCTATCATGCAGCTGGCTTAAAAGCACTTCACATATAATGTAGGCTATCTGAAAATAATATTCCACAAAACTGCTGTGGTTTGTGTGCATCAACTACCAGATACTATACTTACAAGCCATTTTCTTTGTCGGCGTGTATATGCATGTTATCGCCGGACATGCATGCACTTATGTTTAACAAGTATTTTGCTTGACAGGAACACGGCAAAATGTTTTATTATCGCGAAAGATAAAATTACTACATTTAGTTGCATTTTCTATGCATGTGTAATTATAGTATGCATATTAGCAACGCCACGACGTGTTAGAAGTTCAATCAAAGACAACACGTTTGGTGATAATTGAATATGGTTTTATATTAAAATGGAAATTAATAAGATTGAGCGACACTTCACTGTCAACAAAATCTAAGAACTAAGATTTTAATTAAGAATAGATGACATGCAGAGAACATACAATAGATTGGATTACTATGACATGTATTTCATGAAAAAACAGAATGCCTTTTGTGCTTTAAAACTAGATAGAAAAATATCTTTCTGTAAAGTTTACCAAGCTGCTCTGGCAGTAAAATTAGAGACATTAAGATTTCAGAACGAGTGGATCAAGTCCTGGATGGCGATGTTTTTATAATATTTACCATCACAATTGAAATAAATCATGGATGTCTAGAATATATTAAACAATGTTTTTAATTAATTCTTCCTATATTTTCTCCCCTGTGGCATCATCCTCAGCAAAAAAAGATAATTAAATAAACACAAAACGCGCCAGCATATTGTCATTATGATAAAAGCATATTGTTAATCGCTAATCATTTCAAAGGATTTTTGAGGATAGAAATTTCGTGTGAGAATGATATACATACACCTTAATCAGTCCTAAACCAGGCGCAGTGTTATGATGTCCAAGCACAAACGGAGTCCATTTATGCATGATATTCAAACATAAAGGAAGCCCGTATTTTGTACACTCTGACTCGATATATTACGTGGCCTTCATAATTTTGTTTCAGACGAGACACAATATGTACAGGACGATTAAAGATCAATGAAGAAGCGCGACACCCATGAATCCTAAGTTTGTGTTTACAAAAGGCGAGGGTCTATTGTTTCATTTTTCGCAGCTGCTCCTAGTCAGCTCTCAATAAATGTATAAAATTTAAACTCGAAATTTCCATCTACAAACCCTTCATGCTGCACGAGGGAAATTTTCCGACATAGCGCGATGGTACAGCATGTGAAAAAACATGAAATCAGGGGGAATGGAAAACACTTCACTTTTCTGATATTTTTAATTTTCAGTAATTTAATTATAATGCATGGTTAGTAGCTATATATGACGTGAGGAAAAGGTCGGTAGCGGGAGAGTAAAAATTCGGCGGAGTAAAATGTGGGGTAAGTTCTCAATTTTACTGTGCAGTTTTTACATAATACGACTCCGTGCCTTGCGTTACAACGTTGCAGTCAAAATTGCCTCGTGTGTCTTATACTGCATGTAAGTGCCGCAATGAATCAAGAACATTCGTGTGTACAAAATACTCTGGGAGACCTGGGTTCAATCCTTGGTCGGACCTCTTCTCAGTTTAAAAATGACTGAGGAAAAAGAGCTGCATTTACATAGACAACAGTATAAACGTTAGACTTTCGCGTCTTCTCGAATACGGACGTTAAATCGTAGGTACACCTCGAATCCCCTAACAATTGACCAATAGCCTGTTGGGAATACACTCCTCCAATGAGTGAAAAACTAAATAAACTTTAAATTGTAACAAGTTTTTGCGGCAATGGAGGCAAAAACGTTTCAGAACAATTTTGATCAAGATTATTGATATGTGATATTAATATAAAAAAACGTGAACGAAAATGAAGAAGCGGAAACCAAATCAAGATGTTATACAGTTCAATTTTGGTAAGGGCAGCACGAGTATAAAAAAACATTTGCACAAAAAGAAATTTACAGGTTTAACTAAATTTTACAGCTTCAGCTTAGAGAGTAGTATTTGCAGTCTTGGTATACATGTTCAGCAAACTTTTAAATGTATATCTAAATTTCCTCATCCCAAAAAAGTATATATAGGGATTGAGACAAGAATTTAAGAACGTAAAGGACATCAACCAGCGCCATGTTATACGTTTTGATGTCTTAGTTATAGTATCATCAAAATGTGTTATAATTCTATACACAGAATATGGCATGAACGTCGCGTAGAATAGACATACAATACAAAACGTAGTGTAAGCACTTTTCCTATAATGCAAAGTGAATGATGAGCCGGAATCTGCATTCCTACAGCTTGTCTGGAGCAAAAATGCAGACTTAACTTGCTTTCTTGCAGCCTTAAGTATTACAGTGTAAATTATCGACATTGCAACCATATGTCCAATGGATAAGCATGATAGAGAAAACTCGTAGTTTTTATGAATATTCAGCAGCACTCTTTTGTAACTCAAATAATGTCCAACACTAAGAATCAGTGCTGTACTCCAAGCTAGTGTTACTCCAAACCAAACTACTTTACCAGTAACCAAAACATGATATCTCAACGGACGAGTAATAGCTATAAATCTATCAACACCAATAAGAAGAATCGCGTTCCCAGTGTTCAAGATACAGAAGACAAATAAGGAAGTGTAATATTTTGAATCATTAGTTGTTCTTCGTATATGTAGAAGATACGTTCTCCAAGGTAAATATGTTGTCAAAGCAACGAAATCAGCCACAGCCAAATTTAAAGTCAGTTTATCGGACACACTGTTGTGTTGATGTCTTTTCGTCAAGAAGAATATGATTTCAAATATATTCGCTATGGATCCGAAGACGATTTGAAGAGAATTAAAGATCACAAGGAATGTCGCTTCTTTTGAAGTGAGAAGAAGATTTTCCTTTTGTTGTGTACTATTGTATAACATGTTATGCCTATGTCTTCAAATTTTGTCCACACTTTGTTTCTCAAACGTCAGATGTTCCTCAAAGGACTGTAGAGTTGCTTATTAATATTCTCAACACTCGAGGTTGAAGGAAAGATGAATGGTTCCTTTTCACTGACGATACGCTCCCTTCGGATGACGGTATATTCCTAGTTGCCGATGTTTCCTCAAAATCGAACGCCGTATTATACATACAGTAATTTAAAGGTGAGAAAATACAGCACGTGGCTTCTTTCTCACTGATATTTTGTCAAGTTGCCAGATATACTCAACAAGCAATACTGAAGACAACAAGGTATGCAGTACTTTCTCTTTATATGCAGTATTCTGTTATCTAATTTTATTCCTAAAAGCAGATGTTCATTCAACAGATAGGTCTATAACGTGGGCGCGAATATAATTCGCAAAGTTGACTTTCGAGGACACTTGGTTTCTTTTCCACTGAGAATGGTATCTTCCTATTGACGCACACATGTAGATCTTATCGAGGAAGTGAACTTTGTCCAGATGGATTGTCCAAATTTCAGATATTAAATCCGGCAATAAACAGGTCGATATCGAAACAAATTAAAGATGATAAGAATCATAGCTTTTCTCGAACTGAGAACGAATCGGTTCTCGCGAGCGATGATCCGAACAGGGATATTATTTTCTAATTATGAAAATGAGAGTTCGTCATTTCGTGTGATATAAACTCTGCCCAGCTTGACTTTTCGTACATGCAGATGCTCCTTTTGTCCGGCCGTAGGGAGGCCGGATATTAGCGATGTTCAATATTGATAGCGCTAATTCTTAAATGTCAACACTAACAACAGTGTACTTTAATAAACAATCATGGAAAACCAAAGTAATGTTGGGGAATGACATTATTTAAATGTTCAATTACAATCGCAGGTAAAAAATATTTGAAAAGTAACGGATTTTAGCATCGACTATAAATTAATTGCAGCATGTGGCCTGTTTATTAAAAAATGTTCATCCAATTGTACATTTTAAACCTTTTTGTATTAGAAATTACCTGGAACATCGGCCCGTGATAGGGATCGACTACTGGAAGTAATCAAAGTCCTGTAGTAGTTTAAATTTATGCTTAGCATTCAACGACGCGTTTATTAATATTCATAAGAAGAAAACATTACTAATTTAGAGTCAGTCCCAAATTGATAAGAAAGAAAAGATACTGCACGAGTATAGTGTCGAATTTGCAGCCAATTTATATTTAACACAGTTAAATTTACTTTCAACTACAAAGTGGTATATTACACAACGACTGAGTTTCATATAATACAATATTAACCGAGGTATAATGCTTCTTACAGTATTTGCGTGTTCGTCACCGCAATAGCAGTGACCTTATTGTGTCATAGACTATATTAGCCAACCCGCGCATTAATATTTAACTCAAACCTTAGAGTTATACAATACCGTAAACTCAAACTTAATTAGCCATCCTATAGGTGGTTCGAACCCTAGATTGCAACAAACTAATACAAAATAACGTATGTTTTTTTAATACACTGACATTTTGTTTCTGCTCACTGATGAAAACTGTTTAGGGGCAGTTTCAATATGCACGCGGCTAGCAGGTCTGGCCCAATAGATCTTTCCCCTTTTGAGTGAAATTTTGATCTAGACAAGTCTGGACAAAAATTTCCATCACGGCTTGAAAGAGCATCACAAAATTAGTAATTTTCCGAAGTTTCGTTGCGAAATGTTGTAAAATGCGGATAATATATAGCCTTGCGAAGTTTGCCGTTTTTCAGTCATTTTGTATTACAAATGGGAAATTGATAATCAGTTTGATCAACTGATTATCAATTTCCCGTTTGTAATACAAAATGACTGAAAAACGGCAAACTTCGCAAGGCTATATTATCCGCATTTTACAACTTTTCGCAACGAAACTTCGGGATATTACTAATTTTGAGATGCTCTTTCAAGCTGTGAAGAATTTTTTGTCCAGGCGTATCTAGATCTTGATCTCACTCATAAGGGGAAAGGTCTATTTGCTAGGTTGGAAATTTACAGTAGGAAGCCAATTTGCGTGGTGGGGAAAGAATTATACATTAGACAAGTTAAGAAACTCCCGTTCCGGTTTACGGGTACAAGTGTCGCCATTTTGTTTACCAATGTTTACTGATGTCAGCATGTTTACTCGTAATTTCTACCCTAAAGTTTCACCAGACGTAAAAGACAAGTGGGTACGGGTGTGTTCTGTTTACTATTTGTGGGCCGTTGAAGTAAAAATACTTCAACATTTTACCTGAATCACTCACGTATGCTCGTCAATTTTTCCCTGATCAATGGTGGACTTCATTTACGGGTACGGATACGTGTATATCACGTGTAGCCGTCAACAGGAACCGGGGTATATTGATTAAACGTTCTATTAGTAGGAAAGCGGTGGTAATAATGCAGCCGCATTATATAGTTACCAAAGTCATGTTTTTTTCAAGCATTTGGAAAGGTCCAACTAACACATTCATAACAAATTGTGTACAAGTTACAGTACGAAACAAAACCTGTGGTTAATTTGTACCCAGACAACAGATTTTTTATCAGAACCAGGAAACTAAAACTTCAGATCAGGCTGTCGAATTCTAACCTCCATCTCCTCATTTTGCGCATGTTTTTTCAACATGTCCATCACCTTATTGTCATATTTCTGAGGTGTTTCCTTAACTCCAGTCATCCAGTAATAAATATCCCAGTCATTGGACGGTTCATTGATAAGAGTGTCATATTGATTCAATAACTCATCACTCAGAGTTTTCAGGAATTTGTCAGCAAATGTACTGAAACAAAAGAAATTAGAGGATGTGAGGTTATACATCTATCACAGCCTGGAATTTCAGAGTTGATAAAGTAAGCGGCTGTGGAGAGTGGGACGGTCTATGGAGTCTTAAAGTCATGCAAACTAACTAATCACTAGCGTATGATGATTAGATAGCAACACAACTGAGCTCTGTAACCAAATTATAATGTACAGTATCACTACTTTTATTCTAGAACAAGAAAACTTCAAGATTTAAGATGGCATATACCTAATCAGTTTTATGAAATAGTACGTCGTTTTCGAAAATAACCAGGATACAAAGTAGACCAGCTTGGGGAACAAATAACTTTGTTTGAAAGCTAAGAGTGGAGGAAGGAGAGCATAATTGATATTTCAAGTACTATAAACAAAGTAACTGGCGGTAAATCTCGCGACACCCACGGAGCTTCGGCGGCCGCCGGCGTATTTTTAAAAGCCCTGCAAATATATGTAGGAAAATACAGCAATATACTGGCACGGTAGCAACAGTATGTATAACAGTTTTTCGTATTAATTCCGCACTATTGATGCATTACCAGCAAGCGAGTACAACTATGTATCACAAGTTTGTGTATCACAAGCCTAACACAATTATCACATAAGTATCACAAGCCTAACATATATAAGTATCACAAGCCTGACACATCTAAGTATCACAAGCCTGAAATAACTATCACAAGCCTGACATATCTACTGTAAGTATCACAAGCCTAACATATCTAAGTATCACAAGCCTAACATAACTATCACAAGCATAACTATCACAAGCATAACTATCACAAGCCTGACATAACAATCACAAGCCTGAAATAACTATCACAAGCCTGACATATCTAAGTATCACAAGCCTAACATATCTAAGTATCACAAGCCTAACATAACTATCACAAGCCTGACATAACTATCACAAGCCTGACATAACTATCACAAGCCTGAAATAACTATCACAAGCCTGACATATCTAAATATCACAAGTCTGACATAACTATCACAAGTCTGACATACATGCAACTATCACAAGCCTGACATATCTAAGTATCACAAGCCTAACATAGATAGATAGATAGATAGATAGATAGATAGATAGATAGATAGATAGATAGATAGATAGATAGATAGATAGATAGATAGATAGATACTGTAGATAGATAGATAGATAGATAGATAGATAGATAGATAGATAGATAGATAGATAGATAGATAGATAGATAGATAGATAGATAGATAGATAGATAGATAGATAGATAGATAGATATTATTTACAGTTACATGCATGCAGTAATAATTAAGGTTACAAATATAAGTTTAAACAATTATCAAAGACTATATACAAAGTTTAGTTGGTTATACTAAATGTTATCTTTTGCAAGCAAATGTTTTTTAAGTGCTACTTTAAAA
>CACRXK020017938.1:0-10290 GCA_902702795.2 Paramuricea clavata
TAAACTCCTCGAAATTTGCCATTCTTCCTTTAGTGGCCTTTGTTTTGTTGTTCCTTTCAGCCCACCTACTGCGTAAGTTACGCGGTAGTTTCTCCCACAACTTTCGTAAAACGTGTGCAGTGTTAAGATCTTGCATATGGGACATGCCCTTCATAGCTGAACCTGCCTGCTCTAGGGCAATAGCAAAATCGATCCCGGAGAGCGCTGCCTTCATTAGGTTTAATCTGCGGCCAAGATGATAACTTTGTCACATGTGCGTTGGCTATTTTGAATGGATCGCCGAATTGGCGTTGTAATAGACGCTTTGTTTCACCGTACGCATCGTTAGTTTCCTTTGCAAACACCCTTTGATTACATCCTTGGCCTTTCCTACCGTGTATTGGCCAAGAAAGTAAAGCCTTTCTATGGGATCCTTCACCTTTGATTCTATTAGGGACTCAAAGGCAGTCCAAAATGTGGAAAACTCTAGGGCATCGCCAGCAAACATGGGTGGTTTGTGGGCAGGTAGCAGGCTCCTTGCTTGTTGAGAGGCAATTGTTTGTGATAGCTCAGTTTGTTTCCGTTCCAGGTCTATTAGTTCATAATAGGTGTTGTCCTGAGCACATTGAGAATAAGGTGGTACAAATTCTATTTCAGCAGGACTGGAGTACTGTAAGGGTCGAATTTGGTTGTTGAACACATGACCGGCTGTAGCTGGGGAAGTAACTTGTAGGGTGTTGAATGTATTGTGAATAAAGTTGTAAGGGCATTGTGGGTTGTTCTTTCGGAGGATTGGGTACTGGGGGTGGCTAAATTTGATACAAATGTCAGGTAGAGGGGGTTCCATCAATCACTTCATGATTAGCTCTAGGATTAACACTCGTAGGACATGTTAACCCTTGTGATATATAATCTCCACTGATTGCGGTCCCGACTTTAGTGGAACTTGTAATTGTGTGTATCGTGTTGACATTGGTGGAAGTTTCACTGACTGTTCTTTGAATTGGTGGGAAACTAGCATAGGTAGGGACTGGGTGATCAAAGGTAACATTGCTATTGTTAGTTCCTAAGTCTGAAGTAGGTATGGGTAGTATATCATCATTACTTGCTTGCTCATAGATTTGTTCTGCCTTCCTTGCTTGTGCTAAGACCTTTTTTAATTCCAGCTCTTCTGAAGCTATTTTAAGAGCTTGAGTTTCCTTTAAGTACATAAACTCAACCTCTAGTTCAGCAACCTTAGCCCGTGCTTCAATTAACCGTGATTTTGCTGACACTGTTTGGTTGGCACTGACTGGTTTACTGAGTCGAACAGGGATTTCTTTTAATATTTAATGAGATAATATATTCTGAAGGGTAGATCCCTGCAGGACTTGACTCTGACTACAACTTTACGTTAATCTCTCTAACTATCCGTCCTTTAAACCGTCTCTTTACTCTCGCGTGTCTCTCTTACAAAATACTGATACAACTAACGCCTATAATGTCACTCAAAAATGTCATCACTTAAATGTCTATATAAACCATAACAGAACTTAATATTAACTATATCAAATGTCAAATGTCAAATGTTGCTCGCTATTTACACCAACCCTCCGGGGCCACAGTTCATGAATGTTCGTCTAACTAGCTTCTATTAAAACACATAACTTTTGCACAGACCTTTTGTATTGACCATGCTGCGTTTTCACTAACACATTTCTTACCACACCATCTTTCCCAGGGTAAACTTCTTCAACTCGACCTAACTTCCATTTTCCTCTTGGCGTCTCGTAATCTACCATCAGGACCAAATCTCCAACTTTCATCTGTCGTTCTTTCAATCGCCATTTTCCTCGTTTCTGCAACGTCGGTAGATATTCTTGTATAAATCTTTGCCAGAACTGCTGTACAAGGCTCTGGATAAACTCGAATCTTCGACTCAAAATCTCAGATCTCTCAAACGATCCGTGAGGAACACTGTTCGATGCTCTACCGATAAGGAAATGGTTAGGGGTAAGGGGTTGTAAGTCGTTGGGATCTTAACGCTTGCAGTAAGCTGTAATTCTGACCAATCGTTTCCAATTTGAAGTTTTTTGGATCTATGCATGGGATATCAGGATTGAAACTCCACAGGATCTTGGGTTTCTTTCTTTCTGGATCATTCTGAATGGTCTTCACACTTTCGCTTGGCCACTCGCTGTTTGGCAATTGCAGGAACGCCGGTCCTTGGAACCATCGTTCATACATATTTTTCACATCAATTCCTCGACTTAAATCGTCGGCAGGATTCAGTGCAGAAGGAACATGACGCCAATGACTTGATTTCCATGTTGACAGGATTTCAGCTACTCGAACTCCAACGAATGCCTTCAACAATGCAGAATCGGATCGTAACCAATGCAAAACGATCTTCGAATCGGACCACAGTTTAACTACAGCTGGCTTCGTTTTAAACTCGTTGTAAATGGTACTTGCCAATCTTGAAGCAACCAGTGCTGCCATAAGCTATAATCGTGGAATGGTTGCCTGACGTAAAGGAGCAACTCTTACTCTCGAGGCGATGAGATTAACTTTGGGACCTTCTTTGGTGGGCCAGGAAGATATGCAACCGCTCCATACGCTGTGGCACTGGCATCAGCGAATACATGCAACTCGAATGGACCACAAGTTTCATCAGGACGTAAACAACGCGGAAATGTAATCGTGTTTAAACTTTCCAATTCTCGGAAAAGTTTGTACCACAAAGTAAGTATTTCTTCAGGCAGTGGGTCGTCCCAGTCATACTTCTTTGCTTTCCAGATTTCTTGGAGAGCGACTCTTGCTTTGATGGTTACTACAGAAGCCAATCCAAGAGGATCAAACAAACGTGAAATTCTCGACAGAAGTGTTCTCTTCGTTAACGTTTCTATCTTTATTTCCTTTACTGAAAAACTGAATTTGTCGGTCTGCGGATTCCAGGTGACTCCTAAGGTTTTGATTCCTTCTTCGCCGTCTAGGTTGACATTCTTTGTCGTTGTACATTCACTATTTTCACCAATCACGTTATCTTTGAAATCAGGATTTTCTTCTTCAGGACTAGAAACGTTCTCAGCTTGCATTTCTTGAACAGACGACGAAACAAACCATTCCCTTATCTTAAAACTCCCCGTAGCTAACACGTCGTAGACTTCGCCTTTGGACTTTTCTGCTTTTTCCAGCGTGCTTTTTGAATGAATAAGATCATCCATGTATCGATCACGTTTGAGAATCACGGCAGCTCGAGGACATTGGGACTCATTTTCATTCGCGATCTTGATCATAATGTAACTTGCCATGTCCGGCGATGGTTTATCTTTGGCTTCTTCTTCTTCTTGTAACAACTGACGCGACCAACCGTTTGTTTCGTACTCATTCATGACTTGATTGTACAGACTAGCCTTAACATCGTTCCTTTTCAGGCTTCTTTCCAGCGAAAACAATTTTTTCTCAGCGAGTGAATAATTGTTAGGCAAAAGATTTTTATCTTTCTTCCAAGGAAGTCCAATGATATATCTCCCTCCTTGCTGCTTACAGGAGTTCTCTATTAACTCGATGGCTCTTCTATCGTCAGGTGACATAGCTATCTGTGGGCAATGGCATTGGGGAGCTTGGATTCCGAGAGTTTCAAACTCGTAGAATTTCTCTAGGTTGACGGGTTGGACAAAACTTAATGAACATACTTTGGACGTTTTCTGTGAACTATCAGAACCGATGACAAACCATCCTAGCTTCGTTCTTTTCCCAACAGGCTCAAATTGACGGCCTTGACGTACTTCATCTTCGGCGTGCAAATGACTGAACTGGACACCTAAGATAAGATCAATTGGACCAGCTTTATGCGAGAAGTCGATGTCTCGAAGGTGTGCAAATGATTTCAACCACGGACGATCCAAACGTGGGACACTTAACACGGTTTTCTCGATCTCGTGGTCTTCTATTCTGTGCTCTTCGGCTCCGTTGAGTGCTGAGATTGAGAAAGTCACTTTTCTGCTTCGGGGTTGTTCAACTCTTTCTCCTCCAACAACGGCTAGATCAATTTTTTCTCGTTTGCCTTGCAGACCAAGTGATCGGGCATAATCCTTTCGAATTACTGTTGTGCCTGCGCCGCTGTCGATGAGGACATTTCCTTCGCGTGTTCGACCGTTTGGTGCTCTGAAACAAACTCTAACAACTGGTAGTATGCTTCCCTTGTCTAGCACCGATGATATACCGCTCATTGTTCCAGGCTCTTCGTGTAACAGTTGATGATGAAGTCTTGTGCATCCATTTTTCTCGCATTTTTTCTTCCATCTACAGTCTCTCGTCACGTGACCTTTATTCAGGCAAGAAAAGCACAATCTTGCCTCTCTCACTAAGTTGAAACGTTCTGGGACGGTGGAATCAGCTAAGGTAGGACATTCTATCACTTTGTGGTCTTCATTACACACATAACATTTCAAGGCTTTCGAATGCTCGCTCCTTTGTGCTGCGTTAATTGCGTGTCTTTCTCTTGCTTTGCCCTTTCGCGGGTCATACTTGGGAGGTTTTAGAGGCATATCTCCAAAGTCGGGATCAAATTCCGCCTTTACTTATTTTCCCAAAAAGGTACTAATATCTTCAATCGTAGGGGATCTTTGTTTCTCTCTAATATCGATTACTACGCCTTTCCATTTCGGAATGAGATAATCCGGTAATCTCATTACTATCTTTCGGAGGTTGTCACTGGCGTTGACGTCAGCGAAGTACTTGACTTGATGCATGGTTGCTACGCAATTAACTAAGTCTATCGAAAGTTCTCGAAGCGCGCGTCTATCGTTACGTTGAATCATGTCTCCCTTGGTAAGTTGATTTACCAAAGAACGAGCTATAGTACTTGGCTGTCCAAATTGTTCCTTAAAAATCTTCAATGCTGTCGCATACATAACACCCTTGGACCCAAGTCCCGAAATCGCGCGTTCTGCGTCTCCGGTAACGTGCATTTTTAATTGAATCATTCGCATGTCATCTGTCAAGTGCGGTTTGTCATGAATATGAATTTTGAATCGATCAATAAAATCGGCATAGAAGAGCGCGTTTCCACTGAATTTGGGAAGTTTGATGGTCGGTATATCTTTACTCGCTTCTAATTTATAAAGTGGGTCAGCTACGGAAACACTTTGAGATGATTTGGGCAAAACAGTTTCTTTAAACTCTACCAAATCGTCTAGCCATGCGTCAAAGGGGCAAGGTGTTGTCGGGGAGGATAAATTCGTATTTATTGTATTTTGACCAGATTCTACTGAAATGGGAGAGACTTGTGGGGCTTCAGATATTTTGTTTGCTGGGTTATTTTCAATACTTGACACAGGTATAGTCTCAGGTTCGATCTCAGGCTCAGTGGGAGTCTGGATACTTTGCTTATTTTGCGAGGTACTTTGGATTTGCGAGGTTTGTGATGCCGCAGGCAACGAAATCGTACTGAAATAAAGTTCACTTTCTTCTTCGATCGAATAAACATCGTTCGAAAGATCGTTTTCCCACTTGTCCATCGTCAACCTCGTTCCCAGGGTATTTGCTCTTGGGAAGCAAAGACCCTGGTGGACGCTGGTCACGTGACCCATAGAAAATTGATAGCCTCAGAGGGGGATGGAAAGGTCTCATATTACATGTTTCCACTTCCGCACTTCACACTTCGATTGCAAGGAGTGGCCGTGCTGTACAATAATCTTTGAGAATCATATATTCTTCAAAATTCTTGCTAAATTGGTTTCTGTTTGCCGTTTTAAATTATACAAACATGGTAAAATGCAGATTCTTGTACTAACAGACAAGTCAGCAAATCAAGCAACGAAAACGTATGACCGTATGGTTTGAAATATTTGCGTTTTTAATATTCTCTCGGGGTTCGGGCGCAATATTTTCATTTCATACGTACGTTTCTGTCCTGGCTCTGCCTCTGGTTCAGATATTTACAATATTCTTATAATATGCCATTGAATTGTTGTCATATAGAAAGGAAACGGTATAAATTTTGTAAAATAGAGGTATCAAAAGCGACTGACAAAATTGTTTGGAATCGACACTCGACAGTGCACTTTTTTGTCTTCACGACTACCTGTTTGTTGAGCCAAAATATTGCACAGAATCTCCTATAATAAATTATAGCTATCGCCATTCACCCTCCCACCCTGAATGCAAAGGAATGATATCCGAAAAGATTTAGCAAAGTATTTGTTATTATATCTGGTACGAAGTGTCCCTATACGTTTTATCAGGGATATATATTTATATATACATAATTCATAAACTGTATATGCGCACCAAGTCTCGCTCATAGAATTACTTAATGAGTTTTATTAAGCCTTTTAAAGTTTCTATTGATACTGATAGATAGGTTGTTTGCTTACAGTTACGAAGTATCGTTTGGTGAAACTTCTAAAATTTCAATTACAGTTACGACACAGTATAGGGGTATATACGATAAAGATTAAAGACTTAAAGTTGATTTAAATATTGATGACTCACAGCGGCATTATACAAGTCGAAAGAAGCTGGATTTTAAGTTGGATTATTCTTCAAATAATGCCTGGGCATTAATACCAATGCCAATGAAAGGTCTTTATAAGATTTATAATGTTTACTGCAATATATGATATAATTTAGTCTAGTGCATATATCGTCCTAGATATTCAAGTTGTACCGCACGCACCGAGGAGTCTTGGCGTGTGATAACAGTATACTGTAGCTGTACTTCGACATATATCATTCTTGATCGTTGAGCTGTTTCAGCAATGTAAATAAAAGGAATAACGGGTTTTAATCCTGTGCTTACTGTAATTCACAGTCAAAACAGCACTATTGTTTTTATATACACAGTTGGCGATGTTCAGTACTTCAGTTGGGAAATCAAAGGATCCCGTTATAAAATAAATCCTTTGTTTTGAATATCGGACAGGATACATTTCAACTATAAACAACCATATCATATCGTTCGTTTTATATAAATACCGTTTGATCGATCAGTCGGTGTAGAAGATATCAGATATGTATGTTTATACGGCGATCTGATGCGTGCTCACTAGCCAGGCGCGTGTGGAGTATATTTTTCCTTGCAAGTGAAATATGATCCAGCTTCTCGCTTGAAATGTACCGCAGCACTTATTATTGATGACATTCAATATAGCAGGAAATCTTGTCATGATGAGTACGAATTTAGAACAGTATAAATCATGTTTATTAATACATGTAAAGTGAAGTATACAGCACTAATGCATCTGGCGAATGTCAACTACTACATTCCCACCCCTCCCAGATTGACAAAACAACGCTAATTAAAAATCTGCTAGATTTTAGCAGATCACGTGACCAGCGTCCACCAGGGTCTTTGCTTCCCAAGAGCAAATACCCTGGGAACGAGGTTGGTCCATCGTTGGTAATTGGGATTCGTCTGCCAAATCATACAATTGCGTGTGGAACTCGCGTGCGCTTTCAAAATCGCGCCTCAATTCTGCCATCTCTTTATCAAATCGTGTTTTATTGTGACTGTTTTGTTCAATAAATTCCCTAATACGTTTTATAGAACGAGTGATTCGAGCTCTAAGTTGTCGGCATTTACTCTTAATTGCGACTTGCTGCTCTGGGTCAGTATTTTCTGAACTAAGGGTTATTTGTACTTCTGGTTCGACCATTTCGCAATTTTCAATGTTCAATTATTCAATGTTCAATGTCACGCAATACTATCGTCTTTGATTCTCAAATTACTTGTACCAACACTCGCTTTTGCCTGCTAATCGGCACAGATAACCTTCAGAAGTTGGTTGGCACTGACTGGTTTACTGAGTCGAACAGGGATTTCTTTTAATATTTAATCAGATAATATATTCTATACAAAATGAAAGTTACCTAGTATAAGTATAAAGGCTAAGACACATGCATTCCAATCATATTTTCGCGACATAACATAGTAAAATTGACTAATAACAAAATACTACAAATATAACATATAAAACAATTAAACATCTGTACCTGAAGGGTAGATCCCAGCAGGACTTGACTCTGATTACAACTTTACGTTAATCTCTTTACTCTCGCGTGTCTCTCTTACAAAATACTGATACAACTAACGCCTTTAATGTCACTCAAAAATGTCGTCACTTAAATGTCTATATATACTATAACAGAACTTAATATTAACTATATCAAATGTCAAATGTGGCTCGCTATTTACACCAACGTCGTCACACAAAGCGAATAAAACCACAAATAGAACTTCCCAATTATACGCCACGCCTCCAAAAAACTTCTTATGCTGGGAGCGGTCATCTCATTGGACGATTCTAAATGTAAATGACGTTTCAGCAACAATACTGGCAAAGGATTGGATAACTTTGATATCTGACGTCACTTTCCTGTGACATTGCTCGAAACCAAATGCAGTACCGTTTCGTTCCTGCGGGGAACGAAACAAAAAATTCGCTGCAGTAGCACTTACTTTGGTTTGGTCATGGGGATCGAAATTGCTATGAAAATACGGAGACGAAGTTCTTTCAGAATTGAGAACAGCGTCTGCATTTTTGCTAGCCAAAAGAAATTATCAATCAACTTATTAAAGTGCCACTGTGACCAAATTTTCATTTCTGTTTTTTTTCCATGATTGTGAAGAATGCGTATAAAGAAGCTGCCACACAAAATTTTAGCGTGATATGTTATATTTTGCCTGAGTTATGCGACAATGAATTTCGAATTTTGGCGGCCGCCATTAAAATCCGCCATATTGGAAAGTTCCAGTGTTCGTGAGTCTGTGACGTCATAGTCTCAAGACATGCTGGGCGTGCAACATAAAAATATATACGCGACTATAGTAAAACTCGATCATGCCTTCATCGCGTTGTGTTGTACAAGATTGCAGCAATACTTCCGACAAAAACACGGGTAGTTCATGCATAAGAGCCCAAATGACGAATCTTTGAGAAGAATATCGGTTAGATTTGTGCAAACTAAGCACGCCAATTTTTATCCAAGCTCGCGGGAAATTCGATTCATGATTTGTTTGGGCCATTTATCAACGGATTGTTTTGAGCGTCTATTTTATTTGGATGGTTTGCAAAGACGACTCAAACCAGATTCTGTGCCTACTATTTGGAGGAAAGCGCCTGCGCAACTAACAGCAAGGGACAGACGTAAGGTTTAGTCAGATATGAATATATTTTAGCTACATACATATTTACATAATCTGATAAGTCCAGATAGGTAGGTAAGTAAAACTTTATTTTACTACGCTAACCCCTACAGCAAAAGCTGATTTCCAAGGGGGGCGTAGCATTAAATTCAAATTTACATTAAAAATTTAGAAAAGCTAAACATACAAATACAGTTACTTACATACAGTTATTACAATTACATACATAATTAAATAGATAATAGTACATACAGTACATACATACATACATACATAATAGTAAATATTAATAGATTAAATAGTCAAGGTAAATATGGGTTTGAAAACTCTAATTAGTAGCCAGGTGTCATACGTTTTTATTGAATATAGCTAGTGATTCTTTTCCTCTTAATTCATTTGGGAGACTATTCCACAGTTTAGCCCCTCTATAGCTAAGAATTTTTTTAAGATATTCAGTCTTAGGCTTGGGCAAATGGAGTTTAGTGGAAGAGCCCCGCAAATTATAATGCTGGGAGGAAGACGTCTTTTGAAAAATATCAGTAAGTCGTAAGGGCGCTAGATCATGAGTAATTTTATAAATAAGACTTGCCACAAACTGGGTTCTGCGTTCGCTCAGAGGCTTCCAGTTTAATTCATTTAGAGCAAGTTCAGATTGACCATGTTCATTTCTACGACCCACGATAGCTCTAGCAGCCCTATTTTGTAATTTCTGGAGACGATCAGAAAGTGTGGTACCAATGGTATCCCAAACTTCGCAACAATAATCAAGGTGAGGCAAAACAAGTGCATTATAGGCACAAATTAATGTGTTACGGTCTACACATGATTTTAACTTTCTGATTGCCCCAATTCCGGATGAGACTTTTTTGGCAATTTTATCAATATGCTTTTCCCATGATAGAAATTCATCAATATAGACTCCAAGTGCCTTTGTTTCTCCTACTCTTTTAATTGGCATGTCACCAACAAATACCTTTGGGGTAGCCAATATATTATTAATATTATGCCGTGATCCAATTAGTATGTACTTAGTTTTAACGAGATTTAAAGATAGTTTATTTGCACAGAGCCACTGATTAACGCTTGAAAGATCGTGATTGATGGCAACTTCTACATTATGGAGAGATTTACCAGATACAGTTAACGTTGTATCGTCGGCAAACATTCTTGATAACGAG
>CACRXK020017940.1:0-10288 GCA_902702795.2 Paramuricea clavata
ATGTAGATTTTTTGCATTTCACCCTGGACAAGAATTCTCTTCAGAGTTGTTCATCCTTGTTCATCTCTCGTCATCCTTGGTTAAATCGACTCAGAATTGTCCTAATATACAAAAAATTCTCAAAATATGAGTTTTCAGCTGTTTGGAGGAGCGATTTAGAGACATTTTTGGAAAAATAATGGCAAAAAGAATAAAGAAAAAATTATACGAAAAGTTTCGAGAGTTTTACCTGGGAACGGTCCACAACTTTCGCTCATGATGGCCTCAGTCTTTACCACTATACCATGAAGGCATCGGTGTACACAGCTAAAAAATTGCAGTACTTGAATACTCGCTGTTTTGCGTTATACTAGCCGTATGTAGATTTTTTGCATTTCACCCTACAGAAGAATTCTCTTTAGAGCTCTTCATCCTTGTTCATCTCTCGTCATCCTTGGTTAAATCGACTCAGAATTGTCCTAATATACAAAAAATTCTCAAAATATGAGTTTTCAGCTGTTTGGAGGAGCGATTTAGAGACTTTCTTAGAAAAATAATGGCAGGAAGAATAAAGAAAAAATTATACGAAAGTTTTACCTGGGAACGGTCCAAAACTTTCGCTCATGATGGCCTCAGTCTTTACCACTATACCATGAAGGCAACGGTGTAAACAGTTAAAAAATTGCAGTACTTGAATACTCGCTGTTTTGCGTTATACTAGCCGTATGTAGATTTTTTCGATTTCACCCGACAGAAGAATTCTCTTCAGAGCTCTTCATCCTTGTTCATCCCTCGTCATCCTTGGTTAAATCGACTCAGAATTGTCCTAATATACAAAAAATTCTCAAAATATGAGTTTTCAGCTGTTTGGAGGAGCGATGTAGAGGCATTTTTGGAAAAATAATGGCAAAAAGAATAAAGAAAAAATTATTCGAAAAGTTTCGAGGGTTTTATCTGGGAACGGTCCACAATTTTCGCTCATGATGGCCTCAGTCTTTACCACTATACCGTGAAGGCATCGGTATAAACAGCTAAAAAATTGCAGTACTTCAATACTCACTGTTTTGCGTTATACTAGCCGTATGTAGATTTTTCCGATTTCACCCTACAGAAGAATTCTCTTCAGAGCTCTTCATCCTTGTTCATCCCTCGTCATCCTTGGTTAAATCGACTCAGAATTGTCCTAATATACTAAAAATTCTCAAAATATGAGTTTTCGGCTGTTTGGAGGAGCGATTTAGAGACTTTTTTTGAAAAATAATGGCAAAAAGAATAAAGAAAAATTTATACGAAAAGTTTCGAGAGTTTTACCTGGGAACGGTCCACAACTTTCGCGCACGATGGCCTCAGTCTTTACCACTATACCATGAAGGCATCGGTGTACACAGCTAAAAAATTGCAGTACTTCAATACTCGCTGTTTTGCGTTATACTAGCCGTATGTAGATTTTTTGCATTTCACCCTGGACAAGAATTCTCTTCAGATTTGTTCATCCTTGTTCATCTCTCGTGATCCTTGGTTAAATCGACTCAAAATTGTCCTTATACAAAAAATATCTAAAAATGAATATTCAGCTGTTATATAGGAGGTGCATGCGATTTAGAAACTTTTTTTGAAAAATAATGGCAAAAAGAAATAAAGAAAAATTATACGAAAAGTTACGAGAGTTTTACCTTGATGTCAACGATAGAAACAAGTAACAAATTACGTTACTTCAATACTGTGTTTATAGCTGTACTGTAGATAGTGTTTTCGATTTCACACGGCATCATCATCATAATTCTCTTGATCGCGCGTTGTTCAATTAAATCGACTCAAAATTGTCTAAATATAGAAAATATTATCAAAATATGGGTATTAAACAGTTATGACAAGCGATTTGAATACTTTTGGAAAAATAATGGCAAAAAGAAATAAAAAAAAATTATACGAAACGTTACGAGACTAATACCTGGGAATGGTCCACAACTTTCGCCCATGATGGCCTCGATGTTTACCACTATACCATGTCAACGATGGAACAGGTAACAAATTATATTACTTCAATATTGTGTATATTGCTGTACTGTAGATAGTGTTTTTCGATTTCACCCTGCATAACAAAATTGTTCAAATATACAAAATATTATCAAAATATTAGTATTAAGCTTTTATCAGGAGCGATCTGAAGTCTTTTGGAAAAAATATGGCAAAAAAATAAAGAAAAAATTAGACGGGGGGTTTACCTGGGAATGGTCCACAACTTTCGCTCATGATGGCCTTGGTGTTTACCACTATACCATGATGTCAACGATGAAACTGGTAACAAATTACATTACTTCAATATTGCATGTGTTTATTGCTGTATACTGTAGATAGTGTTTTTCGATTTCACCCTGCATAACAAAATTGTTCAAATATACAAAATATTATCAAATATATTAGTATTAAGCTTTTATCAGGAGCGATCTGAAGACTTTTGGAAAAAATATGGCAAAAAAATAAAGAAATAATTAGACGGGGTTTTTACCTGGAAATGGTCCACAACTTTCGCTCATGATGACCTCGGTGTTTACCACTATACCATGATGTCAACGATAAAACGGGTAACAAATTACGTTACTTCAATATTGCATGTGTTTATTGCTGTATACTGTAGATAGTGTTTTTCGAATCGATTTCACCCTGCATAACAAAATTGTTCAAATATATACAAAATATTATCAAATATATTAGTATTAAGCTTTTATCAGCAGCGATCTGAAGACTTTTGGAAAAAATATAGCGAAAAAAATAAAGAAATAATTAGACGAGGTTTTTACCTGGAAATGGTCCACAACTTTCGCTCATGATGGCCTCGGTGTTTACCACTATACCATGATGTCAACGATGAAACGGGTAACAAATTACGTTACTTCGATATTGTCTATTGCTCTACTGTAGATAGTGTTTATCGATTTCACACGGCATCATAATTCTCTTAGTCGGGTTGTTCAGTTAAATCGACTCAAAATTGTCTAAATATACAAAAGATTATCAAAATATGAGTATTAAGCTGTTATATGAGGAGCGATTTGGAGGCTTTTGGAAAAAATATGGCAAAAAGAAATAAAGAAAAATTATGCGAAAAGTTACGGGAGTTTAACGGGGAATGGTCAACAACTTTCGCTCATGATGGCCTCAATGTTTACCACCATACCACGAAATCAACGATGGAAACAGGTAACAAATTACGTTACTTCAATATTGTGTTTATTGCTGTACTGCAGATAGTGTTTTTCGATTTCTCCCCGCATAAGAATTCTCTTGATCGGGTTGCTCTGTTAAATCGACTCAAAATTGTCTAAATATCCAAAATATTATCAAAATATGAGTACTAAGTTGTTATGAGGAACGATTTGAAGACTTTTTGAAGAATAATGGCAAAAAGAAGTAAAGAAAAAATTATTCGAAACGTTACGAGACTTTTACCTGAGAATGGTCCACAACTTTCGCCCATGATGGCCTCGGTGTTTGCCACTATACCATGATGTCAACGATGGAAATAGGGAACAAATTACATCATTTCAATATTGTGCTTATTGCTGTACTGTAGACAGTGTTTTTCGATTTCACCCGGCATAAGAATTCCCTTGATCGCGTTGTTCAGTTAAATCGACTCAAAATTGTCTAAATATACAAAATATTATCAGCATTTGAGTATTAAGTTGTTATGAGGAACGATTTGAAGACTTTAGGAAAAAATAATGGCAAAAAATAAAAAATATTGTGTTTATTCCTGTATTGTAGATAGTGTTTTTCTATACCACCCTGCATTACGAAATTGTCCAAATATACAAAATATTATCAAAATATTAGTATTAAGCGTTTATCAGGAGCGATCTGAAGACTTTTGCAAAAAATATGGGAAAGAAAATAAAGAAATAATTACACGGGAGTTTTACCTGGGAATGGTCCACAACTTTCGCTCATGATGGCCTCGGTGTTTACCACTATACCATGATGTTAACGATGGAACAGTTAACAAATTACAATAAAACTCTTAAACACTTTTTAATCACTATTTTGTACTTAAATGGTGGTTAATTTATGTAGCTAGTCAGCGTTAACTGTAGTTAAAACGTAGTTAAAATTAACTATATCATTTAGGGTATCGTTAAGCGCTTGGCAAACTATAGGAAACATTGTTGTGGAAACATTGTTTCCTGCCAATATTTCGACATGGCGAAACATTGGTAGGAAAGAATGTTTCTGCAACAATTTTCATTTGGTGGGTGTTCAGTTTAAATATTTTCAGTATTGGCTGACTGAATAAATAAAGATCAAAATATGTTTATAGTTTACCTCAACGTTGGCAATTGATAAAACTAGAATAGTGAAGCGAATAGTGCGAATAGTCGACGAATAGTGCGAATAGTCCGCGAATAGTCGACGAATAGTGCGAATAGTCCGCGAATAGTCGACGAATAGTACGAATAGTCCGCGAATAGTCGACGAATAGTGCGAATAGTCCGCGAATAGTCGAATAGTCGAATAGTCGACGAATAGTCGAATAGTCGAATAGTGCAATAGAGACTTTGCAAGGCTTTCCACCGTGCTGTAGAACTAAATTTACCGAAGCGGGGCGGGGGGGGGCTCTATTGACAAACATGAAATCGTGAAAACATTCGTTGATGTCAATGACGTCATACGTAATCGGTAAAAATTACGGGACCACTGAGTTTTAACAAATATTTAACAGGAAGTAGAATGACAATCAGTGGCGCCGTGGGACCCATGTTTTTTTTTTGGGGGGGGGGCAAGGGCAGTACTTTTCCGACAAACCGAAAAATTTTCCGACAAACCAAAAAGTTTTCCGGACGACAACATTTTAAATCTTCACCCCCCCCGTCGACAACTTTGACAATTTCCGACAGCCTTGACAATTTTCCGACAATTTCCGGCAGCATTGGCAATTTTACGACGGGTGTCAACAATAGGGGAGGGCCATGCCCCCCCCGGCCACGGCGCCACTGATGACAATCACTAGACGTATGACGTCATTGACGTACGTCGACGAATGTTTTCACGATTTCATGTTTGTCAACAGAGCCCCCCCCCGGTAAATTTAGTTCTACAGCACTGCTGCAAAGCCTTGCAAAGTCTCTATTGCACTATTCGTACTATTCGTCGCCTATTCGTGGACTATTCGTACTATTCGTCGACTATTCGCGGACTATTCGTACTATTCGTCGACTATTCGCGGACTATTCGCACTATTCGTCGACTATTCGCGGACTATTCGCACTATTCGTCGACTATTCGCGGACTATTCGTACTATTCGTCGACTATTCGCACTATTCGCACTATTCGCTTCACTATTCTAGTTTTATCAATTGCCCCTCAACGTTTGTCTATGCAATTCGGCACGGTATTAAAAAAAACCTGTGCGGAAAACTTCTCTTCTTTACTTTTAGTGTTTTTCTGATATGCCCTGATTATTGGATTTGTCACTGATAATTCACGAAGTTGTCAAAGAAAACGTCATATCAGAAAAACCATTGAAGAAGAGAAATTTTCCGCGCACTTTTTTTTTGCCATCGATATATGTAAACAAACATTGAGGTAAGCTATAAACATATTTTTATTTCTATGGCCGGGATACCTATATATTTCATTAGTCAGACTACTCGACATATTTAAAAAGAACACCCATCAAATGAAGATTTTCGAAATCAGCATTCTCTTGGCTTTCTTCATGAAAAATTTGGTAAAGTTACACAGTTACATGCAGCTAAAATTCGTTGCGCCATGTTCAAATATAGACTATAAAAACGCACGTTCATCAGGTGAAATATTAACCTTAACTTCTCAAAAGTCAAAACGTAGTTAAAAATGGCGCTTGTATAGGAGGGAACAACATTTTTCAGTAAAACATTAATGAAAAGCAACACTTACCTGGGATTTTCAATCGCTACCTTCTCTGTGAATGTTTCCTAACAATATAAACTCTTCAAACGCTATATCGCTTTGGTTTTTTGACGAAAACACAATATTTTTGCACGGGAAGATTTCTCTAAGACGACGTAGGGCCCATTACACGAAGAAACATGATATAGTAACTGGCAAACAGTTACACTTTGCTTTAACGAAGACATCTCAAGTAAAAACGGCCTTCTTCCTCGAGTTTTTCTTGTTTGAATAAAATTCCCGCCTATTTGCAAAACTATTTTGAAAAAAATTCCCGCCTATTTGCAAAATGTGAGTCCACAATCATGTTAAAAATGGTTGTACGCGGTCGTTAATCACTCCTTACTTTATGTAATTTTACTGTTCAACCACCCCACGGCCCACGCAAGTAAAGCTACGTTTACACGCTGCGATTTGTCGGGCCGATTTTGTCGGGCCCATGCTCCTTCTTCCACATTTAGCGATTTAAACGTTCAATTGAAGCTGTCCGCTCTCTCGTCTGTTCATATTATAGTTTTCTGTGTGCGAAATGTTTTCAACAACTTTACAACGGAAGAAAAATCGTTGAATCGGGAGAAAAATCTGTGTTAGTGTTACAGATTTTTCTCCCGATTTTGTGAATCGCAAGGTGCTGACGCGAGTACTGACGACAGGTTATTTACATCACAGATGAAGTACACGCGTAAAAATTGATCAGGTTGTTGCAACATTGTTCGCTGAACAACGTTGCAACAATGAGGTTATCATGGCTGAACAACGTTGTTCAAGCGACAATCGTTAACAACATTGTTCCAACAACTTGTTCACGCTTGATGAACGAACAATGGTTGTTGCAACATGATGGAACAAGCGTCAACAAGGTTGATGAAACATGCTTGATAAATGTTGTCAGAACAATGTTGTTCAGCGTTGTTCATTCATCAGGCGTCAACAATATTGTTCGAACAAGCGTGAACAACATTGATGAAAGAACAAGTTGTTTTTAGTTGTTCGAACAACCGTGAACAGCACTGTTATAAATAGACGGTAAAATAATGATTTGAACAACACGAAAACGTGTTTTTATTGGTTGTTGCGAACCGCTGGGATGCAAAACGGACGAATGCCACGAATATCACGAGAGCAAGAAATCAAACGGGCTTTTACAGCAAAATAAATGTCGTTTAAGGTGGCTCCATACACTTTTCATCATTGGGGGACTGGTACCTAATCTTCAGTTCTCGCGCGAAAATGTTAAAAATATATGCAAAAATAAATACAACTTTTTCGGTATAAAATCCGAACCACAAGTCATGTTTATTTTGATGTTTTGAGTCTTCCTTGTTCTCATTTGTTCTCAAAGAACAAACTTCGTCCTGATTTAGCTCTGAACATTGAATAACTAGTCTTTTTAGAAGACATTTTAAGGTAAAAAAATGCAATGTTCAACTTTCAAACTCTTGTGAAAACTGGCGATCGGCCCCGGACCGGCGAAAAGTTTTTTACTCCAATATTTGGCGATTTATAAGTTCATATCCAGAGTTTTTTTGTACTTACAACTGGTAAATGTATTCAAAGTGTTACTAACAGCAAAGGAATTCAGTGAAACAGCATCGTGCGCCGGTTCAAACTGTTTTAACTTGTCAACAACAACATGAAAACACACAAGTTACGACTGAAAACGAATATAAAACTATGTAGAAAAGCCAAAAAGTTCATACATGTCACACATATCTTATACCAAACGACCGACAATCACCTGTTTTCTTGGCGTTATCCCGAGTTAGCATGAAAAACCAAATATATTTGCATTTCTAAGCAAGAAAACACAATATATATTTGATATTTCGACGAGACTAAAAACTTTTTTGTGCGTGTTTTTCTGGAGATGCGCCTGCGAAAACATGTACGCGCATGTCAATTCATTGATCTTGCAGAGTGTGAAAAACTTTGGCCGCGCGGAATAAAACCGTGATTATTTCCAAAACGAGTTCGGTAAGGTACCCTGAAAATTTGTACATGAGTAGATACATGCTTCAAGATTTCATGATGGAAAAATAAAAAAAAATTGTCGACAGAAACTGTCAAAAAAGTCGAAATTTAATTCTAAAGAATTGAGTCGACAGATTTTTTTTAAACTTCCCAGAAATGTTTCTCGACACTAACGTAACTGATTTATTAAAAAAAAAGTTGGGGTCACCGAACTCATTTTTTAAAAAAACTCGAAAAACTGCGATATTTTCGGCTATTTAGTGTTGCCAGTATTCGTTATAGTTGTCATGGAAACGCGACTTTTATCAGAATTCTTCTTGTCTGTGACACGTCTTACTATGTGTTACAATTATAAGTAAAACTTAACCCTGTAAAAGCATTTAAACAGAAAATATTCAACTTTTGCTCCTTTGGCTAAAAAGTGTATTGAGCCACCTTAAACTTTGTGGTTTTTTCTGAAGATTGAGGGGAAAATACTGAAGAAGAATACTAAGGTTAGTTGTAAAAGCTTAAAACAACCCGACCTTTTGATTTTAGTCATTTTCATAGTGCACGACGAAGAAATGCACACGCACATTTAAACTTTATTTATAGCACTTTTATATAGGCATTGCATTTTGATATTTTTCTCTATATTTTCAGTATATATGAAACAAGAAACCGCGGTCATACTGTAATAAAAGCCGTAATATAAACAAAACATTTAATTCGCAAAATATTGTTTAAATTTTTCCAATTACACTCTAAATTTCTGTCAGAGTCTTTTTAACTTTGAAATTTGAATATGTCAAAAACGCTATCATATCATATGTCCTCCGCTCCTTCCGAATCCGTCCCTATTGTTGTTTGTAATTAATTTAAGTTTGATCACTGCTATATATAAACAATTCCTATTGTGTTTTAACAAGGTCAACCAAATACTTGATCAGTTTACACACCAAGAATGATGTATTTACTGCATATAATATGTGATGGATAGATTATAGGTAGGTAGGTAAGAGTGCATACAGTTAAATAATTAGCCATTTCTCATATTTCCTTTTATTTCCTGGTTAAGCAGGTGACTATAATTGTCATGGAAGGTATATGAAGGAGGTAGCTATGATTTTATCACATGGCTATGGGGGATAATTATGACTATTATTATGCTCACATGTAATTATTGTCTCATTTTTATCCTTTTTGTAGTGTAAACTTAAGTATAAAAATAAAGATTTATGAATATGTCAGACAAATTATATACAATGGGTGATCACTTGGTAAGTAATTTTTATACCTTTGTTGTGTTCTGTGTAGATGGAGGCTATTTTGGCAATAGCCATGCACTTAGACATAGCATGACCAGTCCATATGTGGACTGCCTAATTGTCTATTAAACATGATTGAATACCCAAATTAGATTCAAGATTATGATATGTCCCAGGCATGGATCCAAAAATGACCATGTACTGAAGTTATATGGCATGAGCCATGTAAAATATGGTGGGAAACATACAATTGGGGCTGCATCCCACCATAATGCACTAGTCAATTGAAACCCCAACCCCCGGGATAGGGAGGGGAAATTAACATTTTGACAATGTTAAATTTTGGACATCTCCCTGCTACCGGGAGAATATTGACTGTTAAAATTACTGTCCCTATGGCCCCAGCACTAATTTGCAAATTTTCATGACTTGGGAAATTTTCATGACTTGGGAATTGTCCTGGCTAATAAATTGACTTGTTATTTACCCTGTACCCCGGGGGAAATCTGCATTAAGACCGTGTTAATTAATCCACGGCCATTCCCCCGTTAATTCCCCGCCCTGTACCGGGGTTGGGGGTTTCAATTGACTAGTGCATGCATAAACATTGCAAAGGTCCGTTTTGTAAATTAATGGCACTATGTATTTAATCTTAATTTATAGGGCCTGTGAGTTCATATCTGGAATAAAATAGTGGCAAATCTACAGAAATATCACTGCTAAGGAGTGTCAAACAAATTCAGGAGGACTGAATTAACTGGATGTTCTCAGGATGAAAAAGAAATTGTTGACTTTAATTGAATAAACATTATCATTAATGTAAGGTTAAAAATATTGAACATTCAAAAGGATGCAGACAGAAAATTGAAAGTAGGGACTGAATTTCAGGTTAAGTGATCCAGGAATGGGGTTGGCGCCACCTCTGCAGGCTAAATCAATTGAGGGAGATCCCTTTATTTCAAGTTAAATGATTATTTGAATAAGATGCCATTCAGGCAATAATGGCCTGGTTAGGTCCATATTTTAATTCAAATTATTAAGTACTCGATTTATCCATCAACAAAACCCAACATTAAAATTTCCATCGAGTGAGATGCAACAAAACCATCTATAGTTTATTAATTATGTTAATCTAATCCATCAATTGGCAATGAGCCTACTT